>JAEMPF020008538.1:5000-13879 GCA_022496165.2 Catalaphyllia jardinei | reverse complement strand
GATATCCGGAACTTCTGAGTGTAATATTCATCACCATGCCTTGTGGAGTAGCAACATATTTGGGTAATTGTTAGGATGTCCGGAACTTCTGAGTTTATTTTCAATCACTGGACCACACCCTGTATGTATCAAAGCAAAAGAATAAAAAAGACAAAGTTGAAAGCGACGGAATAGTTGTATTTCTTGCAACTGTTTGTTTAAAATGGCCTTGAAAAGCCTCATAGGAAAAGTACGTAGTTAATTTATCTTTTTATTTACTTTCATCTGGTTTATCTATTTATGTTTTACCTTTTTTAATATCTTAAAAGATATCTATTTTCTTCTTTATTTAATTTTTATTTCTCCAACTTTTTTGCTTCAGTTTCAAAACCCTTCCAGATCCTTACAAGCCGCTTCAAGATACTAATAATCAAAGCATGCTTCGTCTCACTTTTACGCATTACATCGTCTTTCTTTTAAGTAGGGATTTTAATCCTTTATCTATGAAAGCAGCGACAATGAAACTGAGAGAGTGTACTTTTTGACCGTCGGCCATCTTCACTTTCAACAACTTTATTTAAAAAATTCAGGTAGGAGTCTTTGGTAGTTCATAATTATCAATGACATTTACGCCGACCTACTTAACCTAAGCAAGAAATTTAAACTATTAAGCTCAATAATGCTTAGAACAATTATTAAAAGGTTCTCAGTAATATTATAACGCAAATTGCTTACATATAAAAAGCCAAGCTACGCAGGCTATGTCACCACACATTTTCATTGAATCTACTTAGCTGTCTTGAAAAGCAGGTTATTGCTATTTTCATTTTATTATTTTGTAACTGGTCTGGATAATAACAATGCTAAAGTAAATTTAAAGAAAAATGCGACATTCTTAAGTCTAACCGAAGCACCGATTTTGGCAGACACACTATGTTAGAGTCAAACTAAGTGAAGCGTACCCCTTAAGATTGCATTAATAAACTGATTATTTGAAACTTGAACCCGCTAGTCGTTTCAAGAATGTAATAATGAATTGATTATTCAAAATTCAACTCGCTCGCTCGATCGAAGAATACGGCTAATGGGTTCCGTTTTCGGAAAATCAATTCAGTGTTGCGACTATTAAGTTTCAAACCTACTAGTCTTTTCTAGAATGTAATAGCAAATTGATTTTTCGGAAACGGAACCCGTTAGCCGTATTCTTCGATCGAGCGAGCGAGTTCAATATTCGAATAATCAATTCATTATTGCATTCTTAAAACGACTAGCGGGTTCAAATTTCAAATAATCAGTCCATTGATGCAATCTTGAGGGGTACGCTTCACTTAGTTTGACTGTAAGTTAAGTCAGCCAGTCCCTCAGTCAGAAAGACAGAAAGATAGTCAGTGAACTAGTAACTAAGCTAGTTAGTTAGTTAGTGCTTGATTTAACATTGTGTGAACGAAGAAATTATTTACCCTGTAAAAATAAAGTTATCTTATCTCATCTTCCATTTGGATATCTTCTTGGTCTTTGCTATGCCATTTCATGCCATAACATGTTATTTGAAATCGCTTCCCGGGAACATCAGGCAGAATGCCTACTGTTCTCGGAACATTTACTTTCAGTTTCTAGATCTGTTATTATCACGCGTTACGCGGAGAAAGAGCGTCACTCATTGGTTGCCGTGGAAGCACAACGAGGGTAATTAATTTGATGAAGGCGGCAAACTAAACAATGAACGTAGCGCGCCAATGTTTCTCTTTTGTCTCACAAAATCGCACATATGCGCATATTTTACAACCAAAAATGTATGGGCTTTGAAGATCTCCTGTATTTGATCGAGAGTTACAGACTGTAATATTATAATTAGTGACCCTCCGATTTGACTACGAGTACGGAAAAGAGTACGAGTACGGAAAAGAGTACGAGTACGGAAAAGAGTACGAGTACGGCTTTGAAATTCCGCGGGGCTAATTCTATCCCCCGAACCTTTTAACTCTTTCCCGTTGCTGACAAGCACACAATAAAACGGTAGGGATAAGATTGTTTTGAAAGTTATTATAGCTGGCAAGTAAATTCGGTTTGAAAACTCGTACTCGTAGTCTGATAAGGTCGCTAATAAAACACTGCAAACCGAGCATAATTTGGAGGAAAATGTTTTGGTTATTGTGATGAAAAATATGGGAATTAAAAATTTTTGTACCTTTTGAAGTTTCCAACAATCCTCTATTGTCCCGGAGCATTAGTGACTTAAGCATTAAGCAGAAGGTTTTTCCGATCTAAAAGGCATCTTCAGCTTTCTTTCTACTAAAAAATTGATAATAACAATTGAATTAAACTTAAAAATTAGATCTTAGAATTGAACCACGAACTCGACATAAGCATCACGTTTAATAACAGTAATTGAACTGAGTGGAGTGCAATTTGGTCTGAAATCACAAGTATGATTTCACACAAAAATTACACAACATGAAGTTAAATTGCCACTTTATTAGATCCATTTTGAAATCGCACAATCTAATAGCCTAAATACAAGAACTACAGGATTTTGGTCAGTACCAATATTTATTGAACCAAGTTGCCAAATTTGCCAAACAATGGTTTTTTTGTCTTTCATTTTTCTTCAGTGTAATTGGTTAGTTTAAAAAGGCCTTACAACCTGATTGGTTATTTTTTTTTACTGTCCCATTGTCATTGGCTTAGAAAAAGATGCGATTTAGAGCAAAAAATAGTGCAATTCGTGAATAAATCGCAACGCTGAGAGTCAATCACATTGCAAGGATAACCAATGATTTCATGATAAATATTGTTAACAAAACTTAACGTAGAATTTTCTTAGAAACCAGATTGTTTATTTTAGTAATAAGAGGGAATTCATTAAAAGCGGGCTTACTTTATTTGCGTTAAGTGTCTGTGCTGCTTCTTCTTTCCTACGTCTGTAAAGTCTTTGCCCTTGTGGGCATGTCTCTCGTTGCGTTGTACAATTCCCCGGCCTGGTCTTCAACTGTTGCACGGAGGTGATTGTTTTCTTCTGTCAGTTGCGCTAATGTATCAGTTGGCGACTGCTCGATCTCTTCGGGATTGACGAAATATTATTCCACGTGTTTTATCGTATTTGTTTCCTTTCATTTTCCGTTGGCAATCGTTTTCATCCTTCATTTAAATCTCCTATGTTTTCGTCCACCCCGATTACGGTTTAGAGCAGTCCAAATACTTTTTGAGGTGGCCAATAGACTTTTCTCCAAGCTGCAGCGTTCATTTGTAGTATAAACACTGGATTATTTTCTTCAATAAAGCATGGTACTATATGAATAAGAAGAGGATGGATCGGGGGTTTTAAGAACTCTGACAAGAGCTCCCCATCACATTTATCTTCGCTCTGCTCGTTTATCACGTGGACAGGTGTCAAATAAACCAGCTACTGTACTAAGCTGCTGTTTTAAAATATGCCGAAAATTGTACATTTTATAACTGAATGATTTTCTTGAATAGGCTTTTGTTTCGTCTTGGCAACTATTGTTATTGAGTGATGGGCTAAAAACAATGGCATCAGATTTAGCACGCGCCATTTTCGAACGAAATTCTGACCTAAAAGGAATAGTGGTTATCTTGCACCAATTTTCAAAATCAAAACGGATTCTGTTTCAGGAAAGATCCACCTTCCATTTCATGCGCTTGGGTTTTTAAAAGCGAGTTTTAGTTTTAAGAAACTCACTCTGTAAATCGGCTTCCATACACAAACTCCCCCCTTTTTCGTCATTTTCAAGGTTAAAGGGATAGACTTTATACTTTGTAAAACTTCTTCTTTTTACGTGCAAATTAAACATGAACCCTTCCTCTTCAAAAGCCCGCTCTTGGGTTTTTAACTTCTTGCTTCTGTAAATCTGGAAAGCGAATTTTTTTAACGCCGCTTTGCTGTTCTGGGCTTTTTCTTCTCGTATTCTGGGCTAACGAGCGGCGCTCACATTCAAATTTCGCAGCTCCATTGGTTATGAATCAGTAATGATTTCCAAGAATTCTGCCCAATGAACTTCAAATGAATTCTCAACATTTAGTCGCATTTTCATAAGACCGTAGTATAAGAAAGATTGAGAAAATACATGGGAATAGATTCTGCGCTCCCCAAAGCCCTCCCTTCGTTTCTTATGACTTACAATATTTGTGTGTCAAATTACTGGTGGTAATTCAGTATGCATAGTGTTAGTTTCAAAATATCTTATCTTCTCACCTCCTTTTATTACGAAGTGCTTTACATCAGTTCCATACTGGCTGGTGGCCACACAGGTGTAGTTACCTTCGTGGTATAATTTACGGCTTGCAGTGTATGTTGTGTTCATCAGTACTGTGTTGTTTTTTATCAATTCTATGTATATGGGAGGGGTTCCAGAGGCTGAACATGACACTTGACTACCTGGTTCTAATCTCACCGCAATATCTGAAACAATCTTTGGGGGCACTAGTGAAGTAATATTTGAGTTCAGTTAGTACTGTGATATCTAATTGAGTGAATGAGAGGTCCAGACGGGAAACCGTATGCCCTGACCGAAACCCAAATATTTCCCGTGTGACCCGATCTCTCTCAGTAAATAAACATTTATCATATGACCACTTAGTGTTTGAAAGTTTGAAAATTGTGTTTGGAGCTAAATAGGACGTGACTCCGTAACATCAGACAGCCGTGCGTAAGACAACAACAGAACAGATTCCACTATAAAATCTCCTCATTTGTATATTTCCTTCAGAATCCGGCAAAAAGTCTCACAATTAATTGATCGGAAAAACACGGCTCATTTCTCTTTTTCTTTAGATTTGAAGTACACAACAAAAATTACCTCCCATATCATCTGGAAAGTTTGAAAAGATAATCATGAGTCCTGAAAGTTTGAGTTCAACTCTCAGAGGCAGAAAAGTTATTAAAAAGCTGTAAATGTAGGCCGTAAGACCTTTACGTCAACCTTCTCTATAGGACCACGAGGGGCCAGTCCCTGCAACAAGTCGCGGGACAAGTCCTATTGTGTGAATTGGCCATTTTTGCCACAAATTTCAGTCGATAGGATCAAAACTAGTCCCACGAACTCAAACTGGTTTGAGTTTATTTGCTACAAGTCCTTGCGATTTGTTCTTCAAAACGCTTTATGTGAACTGTTCGTGGGACAAATTCCTGCGACTAAGTCCTTCCTTTATGGGATAGCTACCGGGACTAGTCCCTTCGTGTTCCAATTATTCCTATTTTCATTGGCTAACTTGTCTATATAAAGCCAACAGCAAGTTGACATAAAGCTGTCAAATATATGTAAAAACCATCACAACTTTATAAAAAGTGAATTCATGCTTCACTAAAATTGTTCACAAATCTTTTTCATCTGATCTAAAGATTCGCTAAACTGTCGCTGTCGTTTCAAGCTATTTGTCGAGCTCTCGGATCTTCTAAAGCAATAGAGAACTAGAGAACTAACGTTATTAACACAGATGTTGACTCCGGCAGTTTTGTTGTCTAGATGGACTGTACGGCAAATTCTTTTGTTTTCTTCAAGGTGTTTATTTGTGTACCATAAATTCTTTGACGCAGTTCCTCGTAAAGGTCCCCCTCAAAACCGTTTGCTTGTTGTTAGAATGTTCATTTTCAAAACTCATTTTAAAGAAAAAGCTGCATTCTCGTCATTAACCCGCAATGATTTTGCTGAATGCGCTCCTAGTAAGTAGGGTCGTACGCATTTCTAGTAGGGCTTCGCGCGTTTTTCCAGCCTGGGGAATTTAAGAGATCACGACGGCGACACTGAAGACAACGTCGATTAAAACATGAATATATATTTTACTTACGAATCTCGCGATACTCTAAATTCATTTACTTTGTTTTTAATTCTCAAAACTGTCGCAAAACTAAATCTGAAACACAGCGATAAATTTTAACAAAATATTAAAAACTAGCCGTTGTGGTTTCCGTTCTCCAGACAACGCAGAATTTGGTCATTTCACGTAGTTGTTTTTGTAGAGGACGGTAAAGAAATGTACCAAGAGTTATAACGTACGTGTATAGTCATTAACCTGTTCATTAAATCTTTTGTTCAGTGATCATTTCCATTGCCGTTGTCGTCGTGATTTTCTTTAGAGTTAAGCTCCCTCCTATTACTTCGACGAGTAGGGCCCTCATATCTCATACAAGACCTTTACTTTTATGGTTTTCCAGGATATGGCGCCCGGGGGATTACGCGTCATATGATAATTAATGTTATTTAAGATTAATAATTACTATAAGTACAATCCAAATAGTGGATTAATTTAAATCCTAAATTTTAATTAGCTACCTTACTAGAGGACTATTAGTAATAGTTTCAGGGAACTTAAGCAAACCACGACGGCTAAACAAAAGGTTTAATGAGCAGAACAATGGCTGTGTACGTGCGTTACATCTCTTAGTTTTGTAAATTTCGTTGCTGCTCCCTGCCAAACAACAACGTGAAATTACCAAGTTTTGCGTATTTTAGAGAACCTAGGCCACGACGGCAAATATTTTGGATTTCCTTATGGAATTGATAGCTGGCATTACATATTTAGTTTGAGCAGGTTTTAGACAGATTTGAGCTCTGAACGGGTTTAGTTAGTTTAGTTTAAATCCATTTTAATTTTGGCTAGGCGTCGTCCCTGGGGTCGCCGTCGTCAGTGCTTAAGTTCCTTACATCGGGTGGCGAAATTCGCCGGTTTTTCTTTCGGTTTATTAACACCGCTTTGCTGGTTTCGGTTCTTTCTTCTCTTATTCTGGGCTAACCAGCAGCATTCACATTTAAGTTTCATCGCTTCAGTGGTTATGAATTATTAACGATGTCCAAGCTTTCTGCCTGATGAACTTTAAATAAACTTACAACAATTGGTCGCATTTTCATAAGAACAGATTCTGCCCTCCTCAAAACCCTCCCTTCGTCTATTATGACTTACAATATTTGTGTGTCAAATTGCTAGCGGCAATTCAGTATGCATAGTGTTAGTTTCAAAATATCTTATCTTCTCACCTCCTTTTATTACGAAGTGCTTTACATCAGTTCCATACTGGCTGGTGGCCACACAAGTGTAGTTACCTTCCTGGTATAATTTACTTCTTGTAGTGCTTGTTGTGTTCATCAGCACTGTAAAGTTTCGTATCAATGCTATGTATATGGGAGGGGTTCCAGTGGCTAAACATGGCACTTGACTACGTGGCTCCACTCTCACCGTAGTATCTACAATCTTTGGGGGCACTGGTGAAGTAATGTTTGAATTCAGTTAGTACTGTAATATGTAGTTATTGAGTGAGTTGGAGGAACCGACAGGAAGCCGTATGCCCTGACCGAGAGCCAGATGTTTCCCGGCTGGCCCGATCTCGCTCAGTAAATAAGCATTTTATCACATGACCACTTAGTGTTTAAAATTTTGAAAATTCTGTTTGAGCCTAAATAGGGCGCCACTACGTAACATCAGACGGCCGTGAGTGGGACAGCTATAAAGAAAACCACAATAAAAGCATTGATTTATTCGCTCTAGAATCCGGCAAAAAAAAAACTTACAACTCATCGATCAGAAACACAGCTCATTTCTATTTTTTTTTTAGATTTGAAGTACACAATTACAATTCAAATTTACTGGAAATGTTGAAAAGTCGTAAGTCGTGAGAATTTGTGTTGAAGAAGTTACTGAAAGGCAGAAAAGTCATACAAAAGCCGTAAAGGTGGACCGTGCGACCTTAACGCCGACTTCGTCTGTAGCAACAAGTCGCGGGGACAAGTTGGCCATTTTTGCTTCAAAATTTAGTCGCAGGAACCCAACTTTGGTCAGCGCAACTAGTCCCACGAATTCAAACTAGTTGGAATTTATGCTAGAAGTGTACTGCTCGTGGGACAAGTCCTTGCGATCAGTCCCTTCGTGTAAACTTTACATGGGATAACTGCAGGGGCTAGTCTCTTAGTGTGTGCCGACCTTATAGCTGTTCCAATTATTCCTTTTTCGTTGGCTAACGTGCCTATAAAAGCCGACAGCAAGTTGACATAATGCTGTCAAAAATATGTCTAAATCATCACAACTTTATAACGAGTGACTAAGGGCCTGTTTACATGGAAGGAGGGTGCCCCGGCTACCCGAGCTACCATAAAGGGGCTAACTTCTCATACTTTTGTTTAGAAAACATATTGAAGCGTTTACACGCTAGACAGGGTAGCTCGCCTACCCGGTACACTCTACTTGCCCGGGTCACCCGCCTACGCAGGGTAGCTTTTTACCATGTAAGCGGTTCGTGCGGGCTATCCTAGCTAGCCGAGGTGAGATAAGCCGCAAAAACATGGCAGCGCGAGGTGGATTTCTTCGTAGTTACCATTAGCCAGTGTTATCTGCCGAACAGAATGATAGTCAATCTGAAGAGATCAATGTAATCGATGAGTCTCAGGGGGAGAACAGGTCCGTGCCCGTGTAGGGAGCTAGAAAAAGATGAAAAAAAAAACTTTCTTTGGTCTCTCATTTTGTTTGTTGTGCTTAGCGGCCGCTCAAAATATAGCTCACGCAGCCCATTCACTGTCCTGGTTAGGTGAGATGCATGTATGTAAAGGCAGGCTATGTGTCAACCCTTCTAGCCGGGTAGGCCGGTTAGTCGGGGCACCCGCCCTCCATGTAAAAAGGCCCTAAAGCTCGCTTCATGCTTCACTGAAATTGTTCACAAATCTTCTTCATCTGATCTAAAGACTCGATAAACTGTCGCTGTCGTTTCAAGCTATTTATCGAGCTCTTGGATCTTCTTAAACAACCTTAAGGGAGAACTAGAGAATTAATGTTAGCAGCACAGATGTTGGCTCCTGCAGTTTTGTTGTCTAGAATGACTCTACGGCAACTTGTTTTGTTTTCTTCACGATGTTCTCTTGTGAACAATAAATTCTTCGATGAAGTTCCACTAAAAG
>JAEMPF020008537.1:12500-13894 GCA_022496165.2 Catalaphyllia jardinei | reverse complement strand
AAATTGGAAAATTAACTGCGATGATCATTCTTCACTTTCATGAACAATAATTGTTGAGCACTACATTAATGGCGAAGATTCTTGTCCATGATATCTAATCAGTACAACTACATGTATTTGTTACTTTATTAAATTTTAAACTTACTATATTTATTTTTGCCTTTTCATAGGGGGAAACATATTCCCTGCTTGTTGTTCTCTTCCCAGGCTGTGCATTAAAGACAAATAAAAAAAAAAAAAATTAAAAAGACACATTACATGTACATGTGTTGCAGGGCTCGAAATTAAAAAAATCGTTAGGTCGCCTTTTGGCGACTAACTGAAGAAATATAGTCGCCAGTTTGTATATAAATCAAAGTAATGTTCGGGTTCCGCTTGTTGAAAGTGTTTGTTGAAAGTGTTGTCTGGTATGGCTTAGGACACATTCATACAATAAGTATTTTTTCGACTTATGTATCCATTTCTTTTTGATAATGTAACACTTTTCATTTCGCGCGGCGGCGCCTAACTTGCATGTTTCGCCGAAAACAGAGATTTACCTGTATTTTAGCATAAAAAATGCTGGCTTCGTTTTCGCGGTAGAAATAAACGACTTCTCAGTTTTCGCATACAATTTCTACAGTTATAATAAATATATCGTTGTTGAGTTAAGCTTTGTACAAAGAAACTAAAAAATGCTCAGAGAAATTTGCTACCCTTACAAAATAAACACATCCTTTTCGTTCCCAACGCGGCTATTTTTATCCTGGAAAGAAATTTGATCGGGGCAGATTTCGATCACGTGCTAGGCAACCACTTCTGAGCCTTGACGCACGTCACGCAATCAACAAAACAACGCTTTAGCCAAGCTTCATCTAAACACTTGATTACCTTTAAGCCTAAAGCTTACGTTTTCTTCTCAAAATTGTACCTAATTGTTATCGTTCAGCGGTCTTCTTACAAAATTATGCGGCTCCTGTGTAGTTTCAGGGAGAGAAACTCCTGCGAACAGGAGCCCGTAAAGTTAGAGGGAACGTGGCTTTTTTATGCGATTTGGCCCATTCTTTTACGACGAACGCAAAGCAGGACAAGATGTTTATTTTAACTTTAATGCTTTATTGTACTTCTAAATCATACAAAATTCAGGTCGCCAAACTGGCGACTAAACAAAAATTTTGGTCGCCAAGGAGAAAAAGTTAGTCGCATTGGCGACCATATTGGTCGCAATTTCGAGCCCTGTAATATTGTTTTTCTCCCCCAACAAAGACCAAAAGAGACTCCTTCATTTAATAGCGAAACCAATAACACATACCGGTACATGTAAATAATCTCACTGTGTTTACAACGAAATGCCCCCAGGTACATTGTACACTAGTGTCCAACCGGTTATCAGTAAATAATAATGAAAAGTAGAC
>JAEMPF020008537.1:0-10000 GCA_022496165.2 Catalaphyllia jardinei | reverse complement strand
ATGCCACAATAAAATTCCAGGACTTTCCACGGGACTTTCCAGGTTTTCCAGGACCAGTACGAAACGCTGTTCTTACTACTATGGAAACTGGATAATTTCTGCGAGGGGGTACTAATCCCATTTTCCAGCCCATTTTTCTTATGTTCCACTTTGCAGAATTCAGTAAAAAAAATTCCAGTGTGATACCTACCAGACCTTTTCTTTGCACATCTGCAAAAATTCAAAAGGATTTGCAAAGATGTTCTGGAGATGATAGAATCATTTTAGACTGAATTCAAGTGTGTAAGTCAGCGCTGTCATTAAGGGTGATAACCCATAATACCTGTTATGGCTGAGTATCCTTGATGAGCCCTTGATGTTACAGCTGAACTTGCCTGTTCTTGGTACAATGTACAATTTACCCACGAAGAAAAAAGTTTGCTATGGGTATGGGGACCAAGGCAATGGGTGACTCAAAACATAATGACAGTCTTCAAGTAGTGAAGCTATAGCAAATTGTTACTTGCACCCAAGAGCACCAAATAAGAAGAAATATTTGACAGATTACTAATTACATTTGTGACATACAGCTTTATAAATTTTCTGTGCTTACCATTTTCCAAGTTTCTTGATAGCACTAGCAAATTTAATTTGCCAACAAACAGGTTTCTTGATGGAATCCAAAAAATCTCGGGTTTCTCGCTAGTAACTGCAGATCCATAACAGTTTCAAACTGAAATAGAAAAATACAGGCTTAATTATCTCTAGCTTAACTTTTTAAGTTTTTAATTCTTAGCCCATCAAGATAATAGCATAAAAGACAGATTAGGTGTATCAAAGACATCTGCAATCAATTGTTGATCCATACCCTTGATCGGACCTCAATTGATACTCCATAAACACCTTGTCCGACAATCCATCAACATCTCAGTCGACAGTGAGTCGAGAGTCGACTGTCACTCAGCCAATCATCGACCAACTATTGATCAGTGTTGACAGTGTCGATCGAGATGCTGATCAAGGGTATCTATCAAGAGTATCAATCTACCCTCACCCGTGAATGCCATTAGTACAGGATCCTAAAATGATTAAGGCCCAGGGGGAAATGTACATTCACAACCTAATACCAATATGGGTCGACCCCAAAAAAATTAGTTTGTCAGTTGATTCCAGCATCAAACCCAATTTAGTCAAACTTAATGCTGATTAAGAATTGTGGAAATGAAGTGGTTGTTTTCCGCGCAAGTGCAATCAAGGAGTGTATATGAAGTTGAAGAAGACGACTCCAGACGCAGTTAGCACGAAACAACTGTGCTAAACTTCAGAGTACCCGCCACTTATTAGCATCTCATTGAATAAGAATAGCAACTATTGTTATATTCCTCGTTCTTCAAAGCACACCGACACATGTATATGGAAATTTCGTGATCTGGAGGCAAGAGGAACACAAATCTGCCCGCTCTTCCGACCATTTGTTCCAAAAGATCGAAACAAGCTGTGTGCGTTGGGTAAAAATAATTTATTAATGTGTTTGTAATGAATGGATTAGGTTTTGCACATGTAAAGATGGGTTTCTGAATTCACGTTTACCTTATACCATTCTTTTCAACAAGCTCAGTCGAACAGAGCTGCAGAGTCGCCCCAGATACTAGTGTCGATATGTTGAATTTCAATTGTTCCGATGAAAGTTCGACGTTTGAACCGATTATAAAACGAAAAACAATTGCAATCATAAACCTGTACCTTGTTTTCTTCGACAACCAGTTTGGTGAGACCGGCAAGGCCATTTTGTACCAAGAAATCCCTTGCAGCCATATCAACAGATCTGAGAAATAGATGAAAGCTGAAGCATATGGTGAAATATTTACGATCAAGGAGCCATGAGCTCGATCGGCAAAGAAAGCAAAAGATTCGAACTTTCAAGGAGATTAAGTCAGAGCTGCGTTAAGAATAATTTCATCATTGAAATGGACACTTACCTATGCTTCTTTGCAGTAGACTAAGTCTAAAATGAGAATAAAACACACGAAGTATTACCTGCCGTTGAATTCACAGTATTCGAAAAAAGCGGGAAGGAGCGGGTGTGGACAAAACGTGGGGTAGGCCACATGGCCTAGGCCATGGTGTAGGCCATGGCCTACCCTGTGGCCTACCCTATGGCCTACTCTGTGGCTTACCGGTGGTCAGATTTTGTAAAACATTAACACGACATTGGTAAGAGTCGACTGAGTACGCTGCATAAACTTCTATCAATCGAACAGGGGCATCCCAAAAGTCACTGACACGATTTTCAATCAGGGAACGAAACAATGCAAATCTTACCGCACTCGGGCTAAAACAATCTATTTGTATCTTTCCTTGGTTTCCTGGCATGTACCTTTCTCTGGTTCACATAATAGCTGTTTAAAATACCTTTCTGGACACCACAGAAAATTATATTTTACATGTTACATGCAAAAATCGGGTGATGTTTGTTTGATATCCCTATGTCCTCATGCTAACGGTATCGGGTCTCAGAGAGTTCTCACGTCCTCGTGCCCGACGATTCAGAGATCGACGGCTCAAATTGCCTCTTTTGTGAGTCCCACGACCCCGAGTCCACGCGTCCCCCAGTCCACACGTCCCTGATTCACGAATACAGCATCACAGTCCCCGTCCCACATTTAGTCACAGCCCACTGTTCACTTCTTATTTACACTAACACTCCACTAAATGTTACAAACTGACAGCCACTTAAATGGATCGTGGCGCCGCCATTTTGGGTAACGCAATATTGGACCTTCTCCTCCCTTTTATCAAAGCTGAGTGCTTGACTCGAGGATACGTCGAAGACAGAGAGAAACAGTGTGTTTTAAAGTGGTACTGCGACCTAAAAAACAATTCTTTTTTTTTGTTGGATTTCAAAACTATGTTAACTAAACACTAACTGACCCAAATTTTAAGTTTTGATTTTAAAAAGGCACCTGTTTATTTTAACTGGAATTTTCTTATTTACTGGTCCGCCATTACTAACTTTAAAATCTTAAGAGAGCTGGGTCGAGGAGAAAATGGCGTCAAAGACTCACTAGTTTAAGAATGCAATGCGTGTGTACGCGGCTGAATTAATATGCAGCACGGGAGTTTCGGGGTTTCAGACTTTTAAACCCGTGTTTTGCATATATAATAAATTGCGTTTACACGCTGAAATCTTAAGCTAGTGAGTAAATGACGTCATTTTCTCTAGATCCAACCCTCTGATGTCCTATCGGTCAGTTTTGAACGTGAGTAATGGCGGACCATGAAATCCAAAACTTACACTCAAAATAAACAGCCTTCGAATAATACTCAAAGTTCAAAATTTTGCCAGTTAAGTGGTAAGCGAACACACTTTCAAAATCTGAAGAAAAAAAGGAAGTGATTTTTTGATCATAGTACCACTTTAAGGCTGAGTGCTGTAACACTGGCATATTTTGTTTTCTTTCATCTGACTTTGAAAATCATGTTCGTGACTTTTTAGTATACCCCTCTTCGATTGATAGAAGTTTATGCAGCGTACTCAGTCGACTCTTACCAATGTCGTGTTAATGTTTTACAAAATCTGACCACCGGTAAGCCATAGAGTAGGCCATAGGGTAGGCCACAGGGTAGGCCATGGCCTACACCATGGCCTAGGCCATGTGGCCTACCCCACGTTTTGTCCACACCCGGAAGGAGCGGATGCAGAGCGAATGTACGCGATCGGAGAGCATTCTGGTAATGAAGGTGTAATAGGTCACTAAACGTCACTACCAGTGCATGGCGGGAACAGATCATCCGCCAATTTCTGTTTCTGCGGTAAGTGTCACGGTAAAGTTTTTTTTTCTCATCGAACAACTATACAACAACGACTTCGACTTTTTGTCCGCCATCTCCACGAGACAGTCCACTCCGCCATGATGATAAATTACCGCTGACTCAATGTTCCTGATAACTGACCAGCCCGAGCTAAAATGATTGTCCGTCGACTTCATAAAAATTCGTTGACTTGGGCCATTTTAGTTCCAATAGGAATAAAACGCAAACAGCGGTTACAAACATTTGCTTGAACTGCATAACTTTTATAAACCCAACGTTCCGTATGATATATTGTAAATATGGCACGTCTAGAACCTTGAGACAAATGTTCTGCGGCTGTTCGTTAACCTGTCTAAAAATCATAAGGATTAATAAAGCAGCAACTTCTCACTACTGTCATTGACATTAAGGAAAAGCTTTAGCTCTTGAATAAACAGTCTATAATTTTGCAATGAAAGTTCAATTAACGCTAAAATGTCAAAATGATTCCATTTGATGTTGTGACCAGTGGTTAACACATGATCCGAGCAATAGCTGATGAATGGATGAATGGTAACTTTAAGCAGGGCCTTAACAATACTGATTACATCTGTAAGCAGTTATGGAAAATCAGCCTCTGTCGATAAGTACACTAATGGCGTTATAATATTATAATATTAGCATAGGGGCGCTTATTGATGATAAGGGCGCTACCTAATCGAATCATTACGGTATGTCTACGAGGTATGCCAGTTTACAGAGATTTTGTGGTGCCCTGGCCGACTATGTCAAATTGTAGAGATTAATGGTGCCATAGTATGTCAGTTTACATGCAGAGATATTGCAGAGATTTGATGGTGCCCCGACTATGTCAATTTACAGAGATTTTGCAGAGATTTCATGGTGTCCGACTATGTCAATTTACAGAGATTTTATGGTGCCCCGACTATGTCAATTTACAGAGATTTTATGGTGCCCCGACTACATCAATTTACAGAGATTTTATGGTGCCCTGACTATGTCAATTTACAGAGATTTTACAGAGATTTTATAATGCCCCGACTATGTCAATTTACAGAGATTTTATGGTGCCCCGACTACGTCAATTTACAGAGATTTTATGGTGCCCTGACTATGTCAATTTACAGAGATTTTACAGAGATTTTATAATGCCCCGGCTATGTCAATTTACAGAGATTTTATGGTGCCTAGACTATGTCAATTTACAGAGATTTTACATGATCAGACTAAACCTGTAAAATCTTTGTAAGTGGTAAATTTACAAGCATTCTTAGAAGAGTTTTAGAATGAGTCCTATCCTCTTATTCTAGCGGCTGTAATTTACAAACATTTTACAAACATTTTGAAATGAACAGAACTAAAAACTAAACGAAATGTTTGTAAAATAAATTTACAGACATTTTGTTTTTAATGAGGAAAAGTACCAAGTCTGTAAATTCAGGATTTACAGACATTTCATAAAGTCTGTAAATGGTCCAAATTTTCCAGTGATTCTAGCAGATTTATGTCATGTAGCTAAAATACATAGGTACGAATACTTGACGTGGTATACTGTTATACTATAGTTATAATTTATATTCAATGTACAAATATTTTACTTCTTGTTCCGCAAATGATTTCCGCCCGCAAATGATCCCCAGACCGCAAATGATTCCCAAATTGGACCGCAAATGATCACGAACCGCAAATGATCCCGGATGTGGACCGCAAGTGATCCCCGCCGGAAAAGGAGGAATGGCATGGTTCTAGGTTTCAATTTTTTACGTAAAGAGAAGTAAGTCATAACTAACCATATTCTATATGTCCTATATGGCTATACTGAATTCCCATGATAAAGAGTTCTTGGGATAATTACAGTAAAAATTCCGCGGAATGCCTTGTAATCGGCTTTTGTCTATATATAGCCATAAAATTTCATAACAATTTAATCGAAACGAAAATTGCAAAGGAATTAGTAACGTCAGTTCATTCACTCAATATCCTGCAACTCAATTTACTCATTTAAGTTGTGTCTTTATTTCCTGGCCTGCACTTTTGGTCATGTGTGGTTTCCGGTTTTGGTCAATCACGCGAAGTGAAATACTTTTGTCATCGATGTTGAAAGTCAGTAGCAAGGAATTCTAACGGATATCATTCATGGTTGTAGTGTGTAACCTATCCGTATCTCATGAAGCAAGACTTTTTCAGTCTGAGAATCTTACACGAAAACAGCTTGCGGCTGCCATTCTACTTGTAGTTCGTAATGATATGCGGTTTTTCTAATTTCGCATTTTCCCAAGGCAAATGAAGGTAAGTGTAATATCGCTCAACATAGTATGTAAGTTGATCAATCGTGCTCCTGATCAGATTCAGTACACGTTTTATATACTGTCAGTATAGAGTTTCTGGCTGCAAATTGCAGATGCAAACTGAAAACCAAACTGGCTTGTAGTGTTGGGAAGCAGAATTTCTAGCTCGTTGCATGCAGGAACATGTCGCAAACCGGCTGTTATTGTTGGTGTTGACACTTGCTTTTGTATTTGTTTCTCGCGCCTTTTGCGAGAAATCTTAATCAGATTATGTAACATGGGAGTTGGATCCAAATAAAATCTACACAAGATTTGTATGTCTTAGTTATGGTAGCATTAAGCTGTTATTGTTGTAGATCGAGCTTGCTGAGAAATGGTGTTGCTGTCTACGAGCTTTGTTTTTTTCTGGTAATTTTTCTGAAGAAATGTCAAGCGAAAATAAGATGAATTTGTCAGGAGAATTATGTTTAAATTATAATTTGGGGATCATTTGCGGTCTGGGGATCATCTGCATTCGCCTTAAGACTTCCATAGGCTCGTTTTCATATTTACCAGTGGCCGGTCGCACTGGGCGACAAAAAATGTGTAAGCCCGGCCGAATTCCAGGAAAAACTTTGGTTTAACAAATTTTTGTTCCAAAATTTTTGTTGAACGCGGTCGCACTAGGAAGCGACAATGTTATCTTTTATGCCGAAAACGTCAATCAAATTGTTTTATACTGTTTCTTCTTTTGTGTAGCAGCTGCAGAAGCATCGGCAATAGAAGAAGTCTGAGGTTCGGGAGAAACAGACCTTGAACTTGATTCTTCGTTTATGATCTGGCTTGAATAAATTTGGGAGCCGTAATAGTTATATGAGCTCCCTCTCTGTTCCTGTTCATCTGTCAGTAATGACATGTACGGCCCAACGCCAGCTGCCTCTTGAAACCGCTGAAAATCGAAATTTTGGTACGGAAAGTGAGCGAAGTTTTCTCTGTCCATGCTTGTTGCACCGAAGTACTTTTCAGTTTCGCGCTCTTTTGAATCAACATGATACCTGCGTTAATGGAGTATGGAAGGTGCTTATGGATTTTGACACTAAACAAACAAAAAGTGCGATAAAATCGCTTGACAAAAATTCGGCGAGCCCAAGGGGCTCGCCGATTTTTTGTCGCGGCTTCTTTGTAGTTTGGTAAGGTCGGACAAAATTTTGTCAAGGCGAAACACGCTGGTCGCACTCGTCTACAACACTCGCTGACAGATTTTTTTGCAAAGTAAACAAAAATTCTGCCTAGTGCGACCGGCCCCTAATTACTTGCAATACTTTTTTGACTGGCGGATTCGTAGAACGTAGGTCATCGTTGCGTGATCGTTAGAGATCTTCCTGTTT
This sequence comes from Catalaphyllia jardinei, assembly GCA_022496165.2. Classification (NCBI taxonomy): domain Eukaryota; kingdom Metazoa; phylum Cnidaria; class Anthozoa; order Scleractinia; family Caryophylliidae; genus Catalaphyllia; species Catalaphyllia jardinei. The sequence goes on along the minus strand of JAEMPF020008537.1, from coordinate 2,553 downwards.
TTGGTTTGTAAAAGAGATCACAAGTGCTCTTTGTGTTAGAAAAATGAGATGCATAAGGAAAGAAAACTCAAGAAAAACAAGTGTCACGGACAAGATTGAACTGTCACGCAAACCAGTAGACCGCTGTTTTATAGGTCTATCGATTAACAGCTGCAGCATTTTTGAATATTCCTTGAGTTCTCAGTTTGTTACAATCAGATATATCTGACTCTTGAAAGGATTATGTACAGTTAAAGATGAGCCTAAAAGTTAGAGCATGACCGGACTGATTTCACACAAAAATGCAAAGGCAGGAAGTTAAATTAAGCTTTACAGCAAGACTAGTTACTAACCTTTAGCCTCATTTTTAACTGTAAGGATGTAGAGCTTGCCGAGTGTTCCCTATCTAGTTCCGTTTACCCCGTGGATGACACTGATCAGGCGCGTAAAAATTTAAGGATTTTGTTCATTACTCACTTAATTTCCATTATCTATATCATTATTCAAAATAAAAACGGTGTAAAAGGCAGACTATGGACTACAGACTGCAGAAGGGGGATTAAAATGCAGACTGGAGAACAGGAGTAAAATGCAGACTGCTTACCAGGGCTAAAATGCAGACTACAGACCAGAATTTGAACCTCTCTGTCGATTGTATTTCTTTTCTGATCGTACCTTTGGTGACGTTATACCGCCAAACGCAGTTAAAACTACCACCCTGTTTAGTGATACATCTGTGGATTCGGTTATGTAGGGCGCGAGTAAAATGCAGACTGCTTACCAGGGCTAAAATGCAGACTACAGACCAGAATTTGAACCTCTCTGTCGATTGTATTTCTTTTCTGATCGTACCTTTGGTGACTTTATACCGCCAAACGCAGTTAAAACTACCACCCTGTTTAGTGATACATCTGTGGAGTCGGTTATGTAGGGCGCATTGTCGGTGAAAAGGTCTGTACAGTATCTAACACAGACGGCATAATAGATTACTTTATGGATATTAATTCTCGCAAGATCACACTTCATGGGATATTCTTCTCTTGACTGTTTATCCCTCTGTTTAGCTGTCGTGTTAAAAGTCTTATTATCATGTAGTTGTTTTATGGAGGACGTTTTGAAGCATTGGTTATAATTGTGTCCTCTCCAGTTTAGATATCAGCAAGAGACTAAGCTCTCATTTTCTCTTGATATCAGTCGTCACTTCCTTGAACGGTTATGATACATTGTGTAACGCTAAATTATATGTTATATCACCTGTATTACGTTGCTGGTTGAGGCTTTCAGATTCAAGGTGTTCTGGCGAACGAGTGGCGAACTACTGGGAGTCACGTGACCAGTACTTAGTTGTTACTGTTTTGAAGGTCAAGATGAGGTTTTCACGTAAGTCATGTAGCCAAGTTTCATTATCTTGCTGAAATCGGGTAAAGTAACGTACCATTTTCCCTACAAATTCAATGTAAAGTGATTCCTCGCCCGAGTCTTTCTTAAGGTCGGCACACACGAGGGGCTAGTCCCTGCGAAGAGTCCCTGCAACAAGTCGTGGGGACAAGTCTCTTCTTGTGAACAGGCCATTTTGCTACAAAAACTAGTTGTAAGGACCAACTTTGGTCCCCCTGCGACTAGTCCCACGAATTCAAACCAGCTTGAACAATGATGTTTGGGACGAGTCCCTGCGACTTGTTCCTCATAACACTTCTTGTGAACTGCTCGTGGGACAAGTCCCTGCGACCAGTCCCTCCGTGTAAACTCTTCAAGGAACCTGTTGCAGGGACTAGTCGCAGGGACAACTCCCCCCGTGTGTGCTGACCTTTAAACACTGCAAATCCAAAACGGCCATGTGATTCTTGGGTTTCAAAGTATTTGTGGCGTGGTGTGGACGGAAAACATATCGTTTCCAGAGTAAAAACGCCGCTATCAAATTAATTTCTCCGGTTTAGTGTCGACGGGTCCTTTATACTTTGACATTAGATTTATGGTTCAAATCTGGCTATTAAAAAGCTACCTTACGAAGATCTGAGAGTCAGGGTAGAGCTGACACTTGTAATCAGATGTTGTCAGTTGTCGATCATTGAATCAGCTGGAGCTAGGAAGTGCTCCCAGTGGCTGATCGTTTTTCTGGATTGTTGGAGTAGCAAGCTAATCCCCCATAAGGGCTGCTTCAGCATTATAATAGTAATATTAAAACATGTAATAAACTTGAAGTTATCTAAATTCACGGCGCCTCCTTGGGCAAACGTACGTTTGTCTCAGTTGATTTCTACCAGAAAAATTATCGCTGGGGAACATAGTTAATAGAGGAAGTGGTTAAGAAACATGGGAAAGTTCTTTGTTGACAAAGCAAAGTTCTTTGTTGACCAAAGCAAAGTTCTATGTTGACCCTGCACAAAACCTGTCAAATAAAAAAAGGTGGTTATATTTGCTCATGCAAATAACCAATAGAAACATTGCGATTATGCAGTTCATGCATAGTCAAAAGAAATGGAAGGGTTCAGGATATTTCAACGTAAATCTTTTCCTGCTTGTTTGCGTCTTTGATGTTTACTGGACGTCTTGGCCATCCCCTCTATTAAGTTT
>JAEMPF020008495.1:35286-46076 GCA_022496165.2 Catalaphyllia jardinei | reverse complement strand
ACAAAAGTTGGTTACAAAAGTTGGTTACAAAAGTTGGTTACAAAAGTTGGTTCCAGGCTGATGTCCCGGGTTTTGGTCTGGCTCCACATTTGATTTCAATATTTTATTCCTATATTTTGATTCAAGGTTTGGTTTAGTATTTGGTTTTTGGTTTGGTTTTCCCAGCAGTTGATTAATTGTTGGAAAAATAGTTGAGAAATATAACACAAAAATCCAACGCAGAAAACAATATTGGAAAAATGCGCTGGAACCGCTAATTATTATACTACTTTTAGCACACCTCTCGCTTACGAGTCTATCTTCTACACTACTACACCACGAGGTTCAGTTGAAAATTACCCCTCCAAAAATAATTCTTATTTTGCTTGACTCGTTCGCATTCCAAAAAATTTACTTATTCATGTGTTTAACACATGTTGCACGCTGCACGAAAACATGCATCGCATTTGTGGGTCCCTGGTGAATAGAAGGGAAGGGAGGACTTATTTCCTTCGACTTCAGCAGTAATGTTAGTTACGTATATATCAGTGTCTTTAATGAATTTTCCTACACTCTGCGCGGATCACGACCAGTGAATACAGAAGTGCAAGGAACACAACCTGCTCGCGTCGTCATTAAAGTGTCCACGGGAAAATTGTAGCAAACATGGACGTGGACGCGACGAGCTTAATCGAGGGGTGGGCGCGAATGGCGACCTTCCTGAAGAAACTACAATGGCATTGCATCAATGCGCATTGAAAATACATGGTGGGGAGTCAATTCAGTCAAACAAAGTTTGCCTCGTACCGGAACTAACATCCAAAGATATCTTCGAAAACTATCTACGGGAATGGTTGTGGCGTCAGCACTATGGAGACGATCCTTTTGGAACCATTTATCAGGCACATCGCCGACTTATTTGGAGTACACAAAGATGCGTCAAATGTTCCTCGCACCACTGTATGCACTGTTCGTAATCTGATCGCCATTTCATGAAAGAAAGAAACAAAATACACAGCTTTAACGCATGGGACTGATTTGAGAAAGGGCTAAAACGCGGAATGACACGATGAAGGTAAGCAATAATTTTATTTCAATTCGTTTTCATTTACAAAATTAGTAAAATATTCGCTGACCCGATAAACAGTTTATAGCTAACCGCAAACAGCCTTCGCTTAGGCATAAAACACTATTTTCTAAGCATTTTTAACTGGCGCAAAGGCCGAAATCGCTATTATTATAAGCACTTTCAAGCCTGTGCTCATTTTAAAAATACGGTTAATGCACCCAAAATTGTGACATTACGTTCCGTTTTGCGTACTTTAGATTTTAATTTCGAAAGAAATCGCGTCGTTTTTCAGTATTTTTGCCGTGAAATTCGGAAGTCTAAAAGTACCGCTGTGTCTAAATGCCCGGCAGCCGGGCAGGGTCTTAAATGGACTAAATGCCCGGCAGTCAGAAATTTTCAGAGAATTTTCACTGATAGATTTTTTCAAACTTCTTGATGGTATTTGATGTTTCTTTAGAATCCCAAAAATTAAGTTAGTGTGCAAGATGACGAAATAACCAAGCTTGTGCATACTATAAAAACGGCATGTGTTTGACACAAAAAATTAACGCTTACATCGGCAGTTAAAGATATTTAACTGCTACCGTGAGAAAGCTTTTTTTGAACCTAATAAGAAGATGCGATGTTTGTTTGGAATAGCCAAGCGATTCTAAACACTTATTGGGTGAGGTTTTTGTGATATCCAGAATAATCAAGGTCGAGGTAACGGTTATCAGCCTTCGGCTGATAACCCTTACCGAATTCCGACTGAAATCCTCAATCAAACCTATTGAAAGTATTTGGTGTTTCTTTAGAAATGTCAAGCGACCCTAAAAATTATTTTAGTTTTACATTTGATGAATTTGCCGAGCTTGCGTATAGCATTAAAATCGCTCAGTCATCGACACAGCCATTTGTGAGACTGCCGGTCACTGTCTCAAATAGACTAAATGCCCGGTAGTCAGAAATATTCACCGAATTCCGACTGAAATCATCAATCAAACCTATTGAAAGTATTTGCTGTTTCTTTAGAAATGTCAAGCGATCCTAAAAATTATTTTGGTTTTACATTCGATGAATTCGGTGAATATTTCTGACTGCCGGGCATTTAGTCTATTTAGACTGCGACCAGCAGTCTCACAAATGGTTGTGTTCCGGGATTACTGAGCGGTAAATTCATCGAATGTAAAACCAAACTATTTTTTTAGGATCGCTCGACATTTCTAAAGAAACACCAAATACTTTCAATAGGTTTGCTTTAGGATTTCAGTCGGAATTCGGTGAATATTTCTAACTGGCGGGCATTTAGTCTATTTGAGACCGTGACCGGCAGTCGGATAATTATGGTATGCACCAGAATTCGTCCACTACAAATCCATAATAAATTTTAGAATCGCTTGGCTACTCCAAACAAACATTGCATCTTCTCAATAGGCTGAATAGGTTCAAAAGAAGCTTTCTGTGGCAATTTGTGAAACATATCCAACTGCCGATGTAAGCGTAAATTTTCCAAGTGTCAATTAAGCACATGCCGATTTTATATATAGTATGCACAAGCTCGGTTATTTCGTCATCTTGCATACTAACATAATTTTTGGAATCGCTCTGCATTTCTAAAGAACATCAAATACCATCAACAACTTTGAAAGAATCTATCAGTGGAAATTCTGTCAAAATTTCTGACTGCCGGGCATTTAGTCCATTTAAGACCCTGCCCGGCTGCCGAGCATTTAGACACAGCGTAAAAGTATGCGACACTTGGAAACTTAGATGCACTTAGATACTAAAACAATTGCTCACCTCAGTGTCGGTGAATAATTGTTAATTATTCTTGGGAAAATATCCATTCCTTATTGGGATTGGAAATCAGACAGTCTCCTTTGTTGCGGGGATAGGCATTATTTGGGATCACATAATATTATTGTTGATCCATTCCCATGAACACCATAACCGCACAAATCATATCTGAACTAATTGCTGTTATTAAAAGTCAGCCTATGGCACTAGGAGCTCTGGGTAAACAATGTGAACTATGATTGGTGGATGGTTACCTCTAATTTGGAAACCATTGATTAATCATAGTTCACATTTTGTATCTGAACCATCCCACTAATGGTTAAGGTCTGCATATGAGCCAAGGGGCCTAACAGGCCGGAGCTTAACCCAGTTTTTGTAGCATGAAGCAACTAAGACATTTCTACTCTCTCCTGGATGAGATGCTAGACTACTGCAGGGTTACCCCCCAGTGTTAAGTTCAACCATGACAATTAAATATACAGTTGGGTGGAGGGAGGCACTGTGAGAGAAAAGTGTATTTCTCAAGAACACAACACAATGTCCCTGGGCAGGGCTCGCGCCCAGACTGCTTTATCTCGAGACAAGCACACTGACCACGAGGCCACTGTGCCTCCCACCAACCCAGGGCTAGCAGTCAGTTCTCTCAAGGGCAATAGGTTGCTTAAGAGTAACAAAATATGAGGATGTCTAAAAATATAATTTATGATGTTCGTGGTGAAATATTAAAGTTATCTTGTTAAATGACTATTTTGGCTGTTAAATAATATGTAGATTTAGGCCAGCCTAAAAGCGGAGTTCCTGAATTGAATATGCGAAAACGAGTTAATTATTGACAAAACCAAATAAAACAGAATTTCCATTCTTGTACTATAACGGCTAACATTTGACAAAACAACGGAAAATAAAAGCGAAGAACTCACGTAAAAATCAATCTGAAAACAAGAAATCAATTAATTTCTTCACTGCGTGACGAAATATTACGGCCGGCGCTGCGAAAGAAAAATGAAAGTTGTAAATCAAAAAGACGACAAAAACAAGCCAATTATGTTGAGATCAGTCGTATTTCAAGTGTGTTAAATTATAAGCCATTCAGTACTTTTCTTGGCAGTTCTGTAGTAGCTAAATAAGACTCCCAAAAATATTTCAACGAAGCGAAGAATTTAAATAAAGAAAGCGCCTGGAAATCGCCGTAAATTAAATATGCAGAAATCCAGTGTGCAAGTTACTGTTCACTTTAAAAACCTAAAATTCCAAAATACAGGGAACCAAATGAAAGAAATGCAAAAGGAAGTTCAATAGGAGTAAATTTTCATTCAAGCTGAGACAAAGAAACCTATTTAAAAGCGAAAAAATGTTGAAAAATTCGCAGACGTGCGGCTCTGCACGAGCGCTGTTCAAATTTAATTCTAATTCACGTCAAAGCGAAAGATTTAGTTTTTGCCGACCGCTTTGGGAGTCATTTTAAAGCCCGTGGCGTTACCAATGGTTCCAAAAGTTTAAATCAACTTCGAAGTAATAATTTACATACCATTAATGTTTCTAAAGTCGAAAAAGCTGCTTTAAATCTGTGATTTGTCGTAAAAACTTACTTGTAAAGCGCTCCGATCTTCAGGTCTTTGCAATGGTTTAGGAAGCAAAATGCCGTTCAGGGTCCCCTAGGCGCGAACATTTCGGCCTCTCAACCATATGGCGATTTTCAGAGGTTGCGACATTCTGACTTGATGAGACTTGATGTTAAATGATTTATTTATTACAGCATACACACGTTAATGTTTTCAGTTGCTCATTGCAGCGACATCGGAAGTTTATTTGGACTTTTGTTAAGCCGAAGTGGGGTGGTGAGGATACTTTCACTTCCGTCTACGGTCCACAATTTCCGTCCACAGATTTCTGTCTACGGACCACAACTTCCGTCTACATTTGGCCCCTCACGATACTCATTCATTGCTCGCGCACGCGTGCGCATGAATGAGCTAAAAATGGTAAAATTTAAAGTTATTCAAAGGGAATAAGTCTCAAAGGAGCGCTATTGTTTTTGCTATTGTTTAGTTAAACAAAGAACTGTATGCATAATAAATGTATGGGGTTATACGGAAATCTTGCCACATATTGATACAATGCACATGACTTTTTGCAGAAATGTTGTTAGTATCAAACATATGGCCAGTGCTATGTTCGACATTCAAATGTAAAATAAGTTTACTGTATTGAACTATAATGGTGATTTTTTCTCAGTACCTTGCCAGGAAAAATGGTTCCTGTTTTATTGTGTTTGAACACTTGCATTCCTTACTGTCTTCGTTTTTCTATAAGTGGGGGCCTTAAGTAGTGCACAAGAGAACAGGTAAAGGAGCTCTTTTATGTACATAAATAGTGTACACGGCTTGCTTGCCAAAACAGTCAATTGTCTTGACAAAATCGGCCAGCGTGCCATAACTAAGGAAAAAAAAACACTTAAATATATTCAAGTATATTCACTATAAACATAATCAGTCAAGCTTCAGGGAACTTAGCAAATCAAGTCTTCTTATTCCAAAATTTCAGGGAGCTTGCAACTGTAGCTTTGTTTGAAAATTATCCGATCAGAAGTGCTCAGGTTTAAAGTCCACTTGCTGAAGTGCGTACACCGTGCCGAAGTAACAGTTCACGAGATGTATTTAACCTTATTCTATTGTGTATGTTGTTATAGGCTTCTTCTGTTGTGTATGTTGTTAGTCATAAATTATTGCAAGGGCCATAGTGGCTTCATAGTTGCTCCATAGTGGCTCCATAGTGGTGTGACTTAATTCGATTTTTCACGTGGATATCAAAATAACATTTTAAAAACAAACAAAAACATGTGAGTTTTGCACTGCTTTTTAAAATAATGATTCAGTTTAAAAAACCGTCTGTACTCTGGTTACTTCTTAATTTTCTCTTGGCACACAACTGTGGCAGTGTTTCCTCGTTGGCACTCTACTGGCAGGTATTCCTAGTTGTTTACTGTAGATAAATTGTCATAACCATCTTAGCACTGAAAAGGGTAAATTAAAACATTTACAAAAGCTGCTGTATATCTTTTAGTGTATTCCACAAGCCAAGGCAACCTCAAAAAAAAGAGAGTATTAGTTACTCATAGAGAAGATAAATAAGAATTATATTCCAAAGTAGTATTCTTTATCATCTAGGCAGGGATAACTATGTAATGTATTACAATGTAAACATTCGTATTCAACCATTCCCAACCTTGTCTTCAATTAATGTTGGCATTATAAAGCCATGTTGAAAGAGTTTGCACTTGTATTGCTAAGCTGCATACTACGTATTTGAAAAGTAACAAACAATGATGCAAGGCTGATACTAGTAGTATAGGGGTCGGTCTGCCCGGTAGCCAATCAGTAAGCCGTATTTTTTAAATGGACCAATCAGAAAGCCGTATTTCGCCCACGTGACTTTGGTCACGTCGTCTAGGAACGTCTGCGATATGTACCGGAGTCTGGGACCGCGCGCGGCCAGCATGGAAGCGAGGCTGGGATCGGAAGTGACGTCATCGGATCGGAAATGAAATCATGCAGTCGAAAAGAACGACAGACACCCACGGTGAGACGTGAAAAACAATTTTATTCACAGTTCTCTTGGAAATCATCGTTCCGGGCTGGATGGAGGAGTGGGATGAAAGTCTGTGGTGTAGGGATAATCTTCTGGGTACTCTGGAGGAGACCAGAACCGTGTGAAGCGGATGTGCAAGACAGTGACCTCGTTGGGATCGTAGGGATAGGCGAAGGGTCCCGCTAGTTGTTGTCTTGGTATATGCTGTTGTATGTGATGGAACCAGGTTCTGTAATGAACGGATTGGAGACATGGTCTGACCTCATCGGAGATGGTTTGATTGATGAGTTGGTAGATGGTTTTTCGGACAGACTGCATGGGATCGACGGGTGTGAAAATGCCAGCGTGAATGAAGAGGGAGCGTGGACCCTCGGGAATGGTGGAGATGAACCAATCGAGGTTGACCCACATGATGTACCAGACCATGGCATCGATAGGGTGTGGTAACCGATCCCAGGAGGGAGTGCCTGGTTGATGAAGTCAGTGGGTGGTGGAAGTGCTCCTGAGATCGGCGATGGCAGTTCTGGCCCTTTCGATGAGGGTGGGTCCTTGTAGTTTGGAGGGTGCCACCCAAACAGGGTTTTCGTCGGATTCTTCAAGGCTTTAATTGGCTCTGAGTTCCTCGTGGGCGCTCTCTGTGCTGTTGCTGTCGTCGTTGGTCATGAATCGACAATGACCGCATTGAAAACTGAGGTCGGTGATTGCTGGAGGCGTGAGACATAAAGGAGGAGGGTGCGGGGTTTCGTAATTCACAGTATTACACTGGTCTTGAGCGCCGTCATGCGTGCTACACGTCAACATGAGAAAGTTGAGCGATAAATGGTTGCGCATGCAATTCAAGAAGCGGCGTGCTATGAAGGAAATGGAAAAAACATATGAAGGCGAGAATGGACCTCATTCTCAAGGTCATTCAAAAACTACAACTGTGTCGCGGGAGAATGGTGAGGACGAATGAACAGTTTGGCAACAGTGTGGAGAGGCAGTGGGTCAAGGAGGAGATGGAGAGTCATCTTCCTGACTTGGAGCGAATTTTTTAGTAAATTTTAATTTTTTCAATAGGGTTCCCCTTCGGGGGTCGAACCCCACCACATCTGTCGAAAGTCAATGATTACACAGAATGACAGAGATTTTAACCAATTTAATGACACAAGGATTGGTGCCACTGCCAAAAGACGTGACATTCAGTGACAGGACAATGATGAACTTGTTCATTTCTGTGAAAACCGCAACTAGGTAACAAAGAATGGAATCGGGTTCTAAAGACATCGTATTTGGGACAACCCAATGTCTCTAAATCGAGCGAAGGTAGGTTCAGTTTCTGTAACAAATCTTTTTCCACGTGACCTCCCTTGTAGCCCACGACGGTTCTTGTATCTGTCTTGTGTTCTCGATATAGGTTCCTGACCAAGGGTCTCAACAGCATGGGAATGTGAGCATGTTCTTCTCGGCTGGGTTGGTAAGTGAGTGCGTGGATATTGTGGCAGACGAAATTGACTGTTTGTTTGTCTTTGTCGTTCAAAGCCTTGTATGGAATGGGGATGAAGAAAGGATGGCGTCCATGTTCTCCGTTCCAAGTGTAGTAACCCAATTCTCGTACGTGAAACGTTGTTGATGAAGAACCCTTCCAAGTCGAAAATGAAGCAGAGATTTTCCTGTTCCACCTCCAGGTTTGAAATGAATGACTTGGTTCTTCTTCTTTCTTTTCTTGGTGGGTGTGTCGGTTGAATGATCCACCATTTGTCCTAATTGACCTTCTGGTAACATGTATCGTGTTGGTAATTCTTCTTCTGGAGTGTACTCGCTCATGGTGACGGAGGGAAGAAATGAATGGTGAAACGGACGGTGTTGCGCTTATGTAGGGTGTGTATCACGTGTGCAGTGCTTTTTCGATCATGCGTGAACCTGACCGATGAGGCATGTGGTTGACCAAATAAGGGTATGATGATTCTGACCAATGGGGTACTTTTGTGACCAAATAAGGGTAGGAAGGATGGTATAAGGGTGAACGTGCGAGTTGGTGTGTTGACACTTTTGTGACGATGGTTGGCGGTGAAGAGATGGAGGTGCCCAAAACGAACCTGTGCCGAAGAAGGAGAAGGGGGAGAAACCCGATTTCTTGTTTACGTTGTTACACTGAATCATCGACACCATCCTGATGGAAGAAGTGTCTGTGCTTGATTTGAAAATAAACAGGTACAGAGCGGTCCTGCTCGGGTATTTTAAGAACTGGGTCAAGAAAGATTTTCACCCCCCAGCAGCGTCGCGTGTGTTTTCGTGGATTCTCGTGTGTTTAAATACTGACTTCAGATTACGCTTGGAAAGCTCGCACAATTCGTGTACGCCATCTTGAATCTCTTGAACATGTTTTGCCACCGGTCCCAGTTGGTTTCATTTGTCTTGTTGGTTTTCGACAATCAACTGGAGGGCTTTTGAAATAAGGTAATCAGTGATTTATGACTTATCTCTTTCCTTTTTTCTTTCGCACATGGAAATATCCAGATGCTCAGCGCTCGACAGTATGAGATGTGTTCAGGGATCACAAAGCCCACGTGCACCTAACATTACATGTAGCTTACTTAAGCCATAGTTAGTACAGAAGACCTGAACGTAAACTTGTCTTTAAAAATTGTAAAAGACTGGTAAAATACATAAAAGACATAGCCAACGACAACACTACGAGCGAGTCCTTAGTGGACTGAACTCGCTTTGTTTGTGAACATTTAAAGTTCTTAACCGAGCCTGAATTTCTATAATAATATTGCCATCGAGGGTCTATCTTTTGCTTACATAGGTACCTTGAAAATATGAACAATCTGGTAAAATTCTTAAAACACATTGCAAGCCATGGAAAGACAATGCTGTGAGAGTCCTAATTGGACTGAACTCGCTCAGCTGGTAAATATTTAATTTTTTTCAATGCATGTGACTTATTTTAATTTATACACATTTTAACATCACATTGTTGGTTTCACTTCTATATCTCTGTATTCTAGTTGACGCTGTTCGAAGGTGTAGCATAAAGTGAATGGAACACCCTAATCATCAGTAACTTTTAGAAGCATGAAGAAACAATCAAGAATACATATTTAACTCCACTGTCACTCAAAACTGCATTTGTGGGAAAGCTTACCTGCACATGTGTATGGGTATAAAATAGCTCACTTGAGCAAGTACTGTTGACATTTACATTGTCTATTGGTAGTGTGCTTTTAACTCAGTAGCCAACTGCTGTGTTGTGGGTCGCTTCGCTGGGTTTCCTTTTATACACCACACCACTAATTTACGAAGTGCCTCATTTGGCTTATGTTTGCACACCACAGACAGCAGAAGCCCAAATGCATATACATCATTTGCTTGAGATTGGGGATGAGTTCCTCTCACAACTTCAATGGCTATATGCTTATGGTATTTCCTATACCGGTCTTGATCTCTTTGTGAGAGCTTGTAGAGCTTCCCTTTCGATAGGGTTGTTGATTTACCAAAATCTATTATTACAGGGTGTAGACTATTTTTGTCCTCATTAATTATCACATTGTCACCCTTCAAATCATTATGAAGGTATCCCTTAGAATGAATGTATGAAAGGGCATCTGAACAATCGTACATGATTCGACACCATTCACTCTGGACTAAGTCGTGTTTAAGTACTAAAGATGTAAAAGTCACACAGTGGCCCTCTATGCCATGAAATTGAGTTATAAGGAGAAAAGGTGTGGTGTCAATACAGTATCCAAACAACAGAGGTAAACCTATGATGAAAACAATTCATGAATCAAGATTATGTGTACTGGAGGATTAGACAGTTTAAACTATTTTTATGCCTATACACACATAGGGGGTTATGGCAAGAGAAGAAGAATGCCTGGTAAAAGACATTTATATTACAGACAAAACTAAGTCAGCATTCCTTGGAGGTCAACTCTCTCATCCCATTGTTATAAGTTATTTAATTTCTCTTTTTCTAGGTGTGCATCTATTTATCACACCTGTCTTAGGTTTCTCTTGTGTAAGAGAATATCTGTTTAAAATTAACGTTGTACATCGCCTTTTTGCGAGTGCTGTCTTGACACTGAATCAGTGAAACAGTTCTTTTTGTTTTGCCCCGGGTATGCCGCCCAATGTAATCTCCTCCTTGCCTCTGCCGCCCATATTCTAGGTGAAACATGGTCATCCAGCAGCGATGCTAAGAAACTAAATTTTCTTTTGTACGGCGTTAAATTTGGAAATTATGATATCAACTGTGCTCTATTTCGTCCAGTCTTTATAATCAATACTAATCGCTTTTCGATGGCCACTTTTTAACTGTTTAATTAATACATTTGTAATTATGGAAATTTATTTGTTGTAACTTTGTGTGCTGTTTGTGTCTGTCTGTTTT
>JAEMPF020008495.1:5619-29423 GCA_022496165.2 Catalaphyllia jardinei | reverse complement strand
TTACCCAAAGAACGTGACCAATTTACATATTAAACACGATTACGGAATTTGTTCCTTTGTGTGAAATAGTCTATGATTTCAATCATTCTCCTACTACTTATTATACTTAGCTAGCACTTACCAACAAAACGGGACCATTTACATATTAAACACAGTTAGGGAATTTTTCGTTTGTGTTTTGCCGTTTTCCTTTGTAAAGGAGAAGTTCCTCCCCCCTTGGGCAGAACATGAGTGAAAGATGGATGCAGAAGGGCTTTTAGGTCAGCAGGATTTTAAATAAAATACAAAATGGCAGAGGAAGATTCACACTTCTCTGTTCCGATTGTTACAACTGCAGTGACAAGGGGCATTCAGATCCTTTGAGGGTGGCTGCATAGGCAGGGATAACACTGAGTACTCCTGCAAAAGCGTACTGTGAGGAAAGTATTTAGCGACGCTGGGTAAGACACAAGATTGCACAGAAACGCTAAGAAATGTTACTTTTGTTGTACAGATTGCATATTTTTACATCAGACCAAATAAAAGAATGGAGGAAGCAAAAAAGGTTTTGCTTTTTTTTTAGCATGTTTCCAATTTTTAAGCAACTTTCGTTTCAAAAAGCAACTTTTGCCTTGTTTGGTGCAACTTTTAAGCAACTTTTTGGGCAAGCTCGGGCAACTTGTAGGAAGCCCTACATGCCCCTAAAGGTCAAAAGCCCCTAAAAGTCTAACGAGACGCCCTATTACTCAGATGTCCCTATTTGCCAGACGCACCTATTTGTAAGATGCCCCTATATGTCAGACGCCCCTATATGTCAGCCGCCCCTATATGTCACATGCCCCTATATGTCAGACGCCCCTATTTACCAGACGCCCCTATTTGTCAGACGCCCTTATTACTCAAAAGCCCCTATTTGTCAGACGCCCCTATATGTCAGATGCCCCTATTTGTAAGACGCCCCTATATGTCAGACGCCCCTATATGTCGGACGCCCCTATATGTCAGATGCCCCTATATGCCAGACGCCCCTATTTGTCAGATGCCCCCATTTGTCAGACGCCCCCATTTGTCAGATGCCTAAATAAAAATGATTATCGAAATTATGAAGATAAAAACACAAATTAACCTTTCAATATATGCTGTTTGCCATAAAAGTGGATGATTAATACCTTCAATCTTACGTCTCTACATGTAAATATGTGTACGTGAAACGAAACTGAAGAGCCACCAAAATTTTTAACTTCGCTCAGGCAATAGGATCGTAGGTGGTTAAGTTACATCCGTTTTCAATTCAACATTAACAGTACATATATTTTTATGGCGGTGCGTGACACAGAGACACGATCGTATTTGTCGAAAAATATAGAATTAGGAAAACTGCTTATGTAGATGCTCGTTTGTTCAGTAGATCTAATCAGTCGCCTAGATAGCCAGAGTAAGCTCCAGATATTATTGTTTACACTATTAAGTCACGGCAGGCTGCCATGCCATGTAATATAATAGTCCATACTGGGCTCTGTACATTTCTGCGAAACATTTACTGAATATCTAAAGTTTGAGTAAACGGAAAGACCTGACCCTAGGGAAAATAATGATCTCCTTTATATATTTTTTGTATATTTCATTTACACTACAATTTCTTTACTTTATTCACTCAATGGTGTTTTATTTCTTTTTATTTTTTTACTGCGTGACATTGAAAACGATCTATTCTTGTATATTGTGTAGAGGAGTTGTCTGACAACTCTAATAACGGCCGAGAATTGTAGAAAGATGAAGCGTTCATGAAATTGCAAAAACATAACAGCAGAGATCCACGCACGGCGAAAGTTGTTCGTAACGTTTCTGTGACAATTTCAGAGACAGAACGCCACTTTCAAATTAAAGCGGGTTTACTGAACTTGAGCCGCAATGAACGAAGGAAACTTCAGGCATTAATCAATCCCCCAAGAACTAAGAAATCCTGGAAAACACTCCGAATTACTCATGTTGAAACTTTTAGAATTTCGCCAAAGAGCGTCTTCATCAAAAACCTCCGTTCTTCGAACCTCAGCGAACCACGAAGGGCAATTTCGTTTTTTCCTTCCCCTAATTGTAGGTAGAACTGAACCGCTTTTATATTAACCCTTTTTTATTAGTGCAACATATTAACCAGAGGTAATTATAAACTTTTGGTATTTTGATATAGCGTCCCTATATGTCAGATGCCCCCATATGTCAGATGCCCCTATTTGTCAGGTAGCGTTACCAACGCCGTTCTTGTATTCTAAGGCGTACATGTAAGCGTATATGCAAAACACTGTTCAATCCGCCTGTGACGGGAAAATCATTACACTAGACGGGCCATCTCATTGTCAAATTCAGTCAAGTTTAATCTTCCACTCTTTGAGCAGTGCTCTCGTGTATTGCATTGTCTTGAGATTTTTGCTGCCTTTGGATGACCGCATGACATCTGACACTGTTGGTGATTTAAAGTTGTTTTCTATAAAGTAGAGTTTCTCCCAATCTTTAAGTTCAATCTTTAGACTATTGTGCTTGTTTAATACCTTTGTTTGAATACTAGCAAGTTCATTCGTGTATTTCTCATAGAGAAAATTGTTTCCTTTGTTTGACTTCATTCTTGATCGTAACTTGTCAAATTGCTCAACGTCTCTTGTGCAGCCCAAAACAGTCTCAAATGCCTTGCCTAGTTTGGTCTGGATTGAGTGGGTCCCTGCTTTCTGGTTGTCTTTTCTGTTTAAAAGACATGTCCTTGCAGTTATATCACTATTAAGCAAAGGTTGCTGTTGATTTTTAAGTAGTGCAGAAGAAGGATTAATTTCAGTCTCAGGCTGTGTTGTTATTTGAGTTGTCTCTGTAACTGCTTTAGTGCTTAAGTGATGTGTGTTTCTTTCACCATCTCCATATGGAATCATATTATCAAAAGTGCGATTCTCTCTTGGAGTTGTATATCATCATCTGCAGATGTTACATTCACACTTACCAGAACTTCATTCTCATGACCGTCATCAACATCTCCATCATCACTGTCATCTTGCCAACTGTCATTGTGTTCCTCCACATTTTCATCATTCTCTTCTTGTCTTCTGCTTTTATTCTGCACATTTTCTTTGTTATTCTCACTGAGAAAATCTGTGGCAACCCTTCTTACTATATCTGGGTTCTCTTGGTCTTGAAGGTACAGCCAGTGTGTAGGAAGACTGATTCCCCTTTCAACACATTCCAACCAGCATTGATTCAAGTAGCATTCCTCTCCTTTGAGTGAACTTGTTCTGAAATGGTGGAGAACTGGTTCACGAGGGCTTGTCTTCTGATGCTGCTTGGAGTCATGGAAGATTACATTTTCTCCATCATGTTCCCACCAGATTCCTTCTCCAGGAAGAAGGAAGTCACTTATTTTCTCCAAGTGAGCCTGCCACTGCTTTTTGTACTTTTGGAGAACAAAAGGTTGGAAGGGTGTGTCAGGAAAATCAGGAAGGCTCTTGGCAAGCTTTTTCACAAAGCTGTCTTGATCTGCTCTTGAGGTGCTGAACTGCACTTTGAAAGCATGCTCTGCCTGCAGTCTGATTATGATATTTCCGATTATGTGACTAGGCTGCTGTGAAGATGTTTCCCTGGTGATGCCCTTTATGCTGTTAAAAAATCTCTCTTGATCCTCAGCATTACTTGATTCTCCACTGATTATCCGTAATTGGATTGGGGCATGCCGAGCTAAACCATGATAGTACTTCCCATGTAATTTGCGACGGGTCAATTTGGTGGGTTGAGTGCCAATAACCCCAAGGCAGAGAATGGCATGGTAAAAACTCAGGTTGTGATACCTCAGGATTAACCGTGAACATCTGTCTTTCTCTGGTTTGTACAGGATCTCTGCCATCTGCACCAGGGTATCAATCAGCTGCTGGACTTTTAAGGGGGCTTTCTCACGCAACTGAGAGGAAATCGTGATGATGAGGCAACGGAGGTCAAAGGCTCTCTTCTTTTCTTTTTTACCTAAAGTGAGGTCTTTGCATTCTTTTAAAACGGAAGCTAAATCCTCGGTAACATGGTTTGGCAGTTCTTCCAAAAGGTTTGTGATGTGGTTGGAGAGGTCATGCATTGGTTCACAAGGTAGAATTTCATATTTACTGAGCCCAGTCCTCTTCCTATCACTTCTATCTTGAAATCTTCCTTTCCCAAATTGGCCCAAGGTTTTGGATGTAGATCAAGTGACCGTCGCAGGCCAATTCTGCCTTTGAGCACTGCCTGTTGACGTTCTTGGAGTGTTATGTGGGGACGGCGGAATGCATGATGGAGCTCATATGTGCGGGCAGCATGAATCTTGCATCCAGGGCAGTAGAAGTATCCACTTCGCTGGTTTCCACATTCAAATTCTAGCGAAGGGCCATCACCTTTGCAGAACCTCATCACATCTTTTATAGGAATTCCATCTACATCTATTTCATACTCCAGGTTCCTAAGACAATTACATCTGGTCTCTGAACAGGCAAGTTGGTCCAGGTCACTATCACCAGTACTAGTAAAAAATAAGTAATTGCCAATAAAAATACCAACCAAAGTATTTGTTGCAGTGATATCTGTATTAAGCTGACATTACTCTTTATAGAGGCTTCCTTTGCAGTTTCATTTTAATGAAGGTATGGGTAGAAACTTTTGAGACTTACATGTATTGACGCTTGACTGGTGTTTGCTAAACATAGGTTTAACCTTGCAATTTAAAGCAGTTCCATTTTGAAAGCATTTTAAGTCCATATTTCTATTACCTCTTGGAAAAATGTGGTTGTCTCCACAGGTATGCAATACAATCGCTGTCATCTTTCTTGTTAGTTTCTGATTGCATTAATTTTTTTATTCAACATGTTGGAAATGTTACCTGCCAACAATGTAAAGCTCAGGTTCTTCAACAACTTTCTGCACTTCTATTGCCTCGCCATACGTTTCCTCATATTCTTTGTCAGTCAGATGAATTGCAGGATCATGAAGCACACATGCCAGGAACATCAGATACCCTTGATTTGCCACACTAGAATGGTCATGCCAGACAGCAAGATGTCGTGTTCTTTCCATTTCTTTCAGTTTCTCCCTCATTGCGGGCATCCCTTCTGTGTCATCAAACTCATTCAGCTCTTGCAAGCGATCACTGACAGCAGTTCTTGTCCTATTTCCATAGTGCTCTTCATGATGGGACCTATAATATCTTTTGTGCTTTTGCAGTGTTCGTTCACGGATTTCACAGAGTGTCATTTTCCTCCCCTCAACAAAAAACTCAATTTTTTGAATTTAATTTTTGTCATCAAGGATAAGCTTTTCATTTTTCTTTGGAACAATCATCTGCCCAATGTTGATTTCTCCACTCTTGATTTTTTCTTTAAGTTTTTCATTTGTCTCTGCAGATGGTAGACTGATTTCACCTGGAAAGAGAAAATACAACAATGTCCAGGTTAGTTACATCTGACATTTTTTAATTTAGGTAGGTCTAATATGTCATTTGGCAGCTTTAATTATAGGCAGCATTACATGAGGCTCCCATTGTAGTACAGACTTCTCAGAGTGATGTTGTCGATGTTTCATCTTTAAATTTTAATTCACAAAATTTTGTGCATAAATTCATGTCAATTCCATTTTGACATGTCTGTGATGCTATAATAATTATACATAGCATCAACACTCCTTTACATTTTTCGCCATGCTTACCTCCAAGACTTCGCAATTTCTTTCTCCGTACGTGCCTTTCCCCAGCCTCAGGGTTACTGAGGGGTCTCTTACATGTAAATCTTTGGATGGCAACCCCTTGATTTAGCAAGCAATCTTTGGCTATCTGACCTCCATTCTTTGCAATTTTACCAGTACTGTTTTTGATTTGATACTGTCTAGCAAGGTCAGTCCAGTTCACTTTTGTACCATCTGGGTATCCTTGCACTTCTGCGTTTAAACCATTATAGTTCCAGGTGATGTTATCAAGTCGTCCAGAGTGATTTCGCTTTCTTCGTTTTCCTGCCAATTCTGCAGCCATCTCATTGTCTCTTCTTTCTTTTGCAGCTTGCTTGGTCTCGAAGGAAGATGCCATTCGTTCTCTTTGGCGTGCAGCGCACGACTGTCGGTTTCCTAGGCACCTGGTTTCAAGGAGAGTTATTGTTACAAATGATTCTTACTTGTGAATGGACTATCTTTACAGCCAACATGAACAGTGAATGCAATTGTAGCATTAACTTTTGTTACAGGGTTCCTCCACTTAGGTAAATTTTGTTACACTATTTGTAGTTATTAAAATACATTGCACTTTTCCTCCTGCTATAGAAAATCCATGGCATTTGTATTTCCCTTTGTTCCCTTTAGTTCATAAGATTTAGCATAAGTATTAGAAATAATTAGATCTGTGTGATTGGTACAGCTACTGTGGGGTATGTATAATATCCACAGAAAATGAAGCAAATTTGTTTATATACTCTACCTAAATTATCTTTTCTGGAATTTGATTCTTTTAAGCTGAGTAATGGGTCTGTCTCTTTTTTGTCCCCCTACCTTAGAAATGAAGTTTCTTTCCATTTCTTCTCAATAGCTCTTTTTCCTTCTCTTATGATGATTCTCCGTTCTTGTTTCTTTTGAAGATTTGTCTTTTTCTTGTCCAGCTCATTCCTTGTATACTTTATTGAGCTGGCAGTAACCCTCCTTTGTTTTCTCCTTTACAGCTCCTTTACTGGCAAGCTTAATCCTTTTAGCTAATGGTTTAGCTACTAAACACGGATTTGTTTTTCCCATTCCTTTCAGGAGTGGCGAATTGACTGGAAAGAGAGCCTGGGTGCTGCTGTGGTCCAGGTGACATCCCTTGCAGTTGGTTAAAGAGTGCCCGCGCTTTTTCACCGCGGAAAGCTGTTGCCAGTTCTCTACTGAAAATGTGGCCATGAAATTGTCTCTTTCCGATTTCCTGCGGGGATTCCACTTGCAAACAATTTCTTGTAAAGGAGGAAGTCTCTTGTTAAAAGTTGAGATGTCGATCTTAAAGACTTCACAGTGTTCTTCGAAGAAACTGCAGTAAATGTTAAAGCGCTCTTGTAGTTTTCGTGACTTAAACTTTGCATTACCTTCGTTTTCTAATTTCTTCAGTATTCCTATTCGTTTTGAAGCTTCCAAGGCTGCAACTTTAGCGAAACCACAGATGGTTGGGCTTAAGAAAGACCTCTCCATAAATTTCCGATAAGTTGATAGCTAAATAACTCGTATACGGCTGCTGTACTTTCCTTCCTAAACTCATAATGACAAGCGCCAAAAACGGTTACGAAAAATATGCAAGAAGTCTGATACATATTAAGCAATGCTTGTCAGAAAAATCAACGGGTTTAATGCCATGGAGATCAAGGTATTCTAAACTTATCGAAACAACAACTCGAAAATCTCACTGTAAAAAACCAAGCCATTTTCATTGTTTGCCACTTAAATGAGGTCTTTTACTTACGGCAGACTGGTGTTTGGAAATTATATTGTAAGCGCGTTAATGTACTGTAGCAATTAAACGAGGAAAAAAGCTTGTATCATTGTTGTTTATGATATCAAAAATAGGCTTTCGCGTCCGCCATGTTGGTGCTACTTCTTTTGAGCATTCCTATTGGCTAAGGGCACTACCGCTGGCTAGTGAATGGTGTGTTCATCGGGAACTAAAAACAAAATGGTGAAAACTTTTCGTGGGATCGCGTGCCAGCAAACTTTGCCTCTGCACACTCACAAATTCATCTTTTCTGAAATTAATATCCCCGTCTTTGCCTTAACTGTGTGCAAGGTATTCTATATCCAATTGGCAAGGGCACATTAATACAATCGACTTCATATAAATGCTCTGTGTTTGTCCGTTATTGGCTTTAAGCGGCCATACGGTGAACTCGAAAGCTTCTGGAGAAGGGACATCATCAGCTGTTCATCCGTTCCAATTGGTTTCATATTTGCTAGTGCCTGTTAACCTGGTAACTTTTATGCAATTTAATGGAGGCCAACTTAGTCTGCAGAAGGCTTAATTTAACACATCTTTTTACGGCACTAAATGCTCTACCACTGACCACGTGACAGGTTACCATGGTAACCAAATATCTCTGGGTAACAAGAATGTTTATTGAATTTCATCGAATCAATTAAACAAGCCTTATGTGTAAACAAAAATTTTAATTAATTTTTTTTCTTTTTTAAAGAATTTTCGGGGTTGACCCACTCCTTAATATACCTGAGTGGCCGAGGCCGTCTTGAAGTTTAGTGAAGAGCACGTAAATGCAGATGCCTTTCGAGCCGGTTGGAAAGTGTATAGAGAAAAGGAAGACAAGAAAGTGACGGTGGATGTGTTTATGAAAGAGATGAACAATCAACTTTGGGTGTCGAATGATCCAGAAGATTCGGGTGTGGGATGCACGTGATGGTGCACGTGACTTTTTTTCTGACCAACGGTGACTGTGTATGCCCTTGTAAGGGCATACACAGGGTATACACCAATCAGACGGGTGCATGCATTTGTAAATAAGTATCGGTTTTTTTCAGTCATGTCGTTGTTGTATTCGCGATCGAGATGATGGTGAAGAGAGTGTTGTACAGTAATAGTAACGAGATTAGCAGTTTGATCGACTCTGCCTGTGGATGGAACGTCACGCCCTTGGATTTTTTGGATGATCCCGAGGGACCCAAGGAACTGTTCTTGTACTATGAGCGACCGGAGCGTGAATGGATGGTGGACGAGTTTTTGGGGAAACGTCCCGAGTGGGAATGCCAGATTCTCCCTTTGTTGAAAGCGCGACACTACGCTTACCTGTTCACTCACGACTGGTGCCTGGTGTCCTACGTCGAGGAGGTGGACCGCATCTTGTTTCAACCCGTATCATGCCCCCCCGAAACCTTGGAAGAACGTGATTGTCTGTTGGGCACCGAAATGTGGACGTTCATGATGTGCCAAGAGATCCGGAGATTGGTGCTACTTATGCGCGAGAGAGTTTTATGCGTGAGTTTCCGACTGAAACGTCCCGTGTGCGAACACGTGGTGGAACTGGTGCTTTAACTCGGTCGAGAGGTCTCGGACTAGAAGGATCGGTTCTTCTTTGATGCCTTGGAAGCGGACACTCTGTGTCACGAGTGCAAAGAAAATATGAGACTGGCGCCAGCCAAGCTTTGAAGTGGAAACCGCACGGGGACTGGTGCTGTCGGAAAGAATGTAAATATTATAAGATGCACATTTTTGACGAATTCTACGAGGAGTCTGATGTAAAGGAAACCCCCATTGTGCATGAGGTGTATTCCGATTAAATACTATTGTCTCGATTGGATCATGCCTGACTTGAGTGAATGGAATGCTCTGTGTGCGCGTTGCGAGACTGTGTACGATAAGTACGGTTCCACTCCCATTCCCACGTTTTTGAGCGATGACCCGTGTGCGGTGTTTTTGGCCACGCACGTGGAGGAAAATGCGGGACGTTTCGTGGTGTTTATATTATGGTTGAAGAAGCAACCCTTTTCATTCGGATGGTACGTACTCATTCGTAAAAATCATCCCGACCTCTTCCGGGATTGCCTGGTGTGTTTGAGTCTATTATGAAGAGAAAGAAGAAGAAGAAGGTGGATCGTTATGCCCAGGTCTTGTCTTGGTACCGAGATCCCAGTGTGGCAGGAAGTCTGGGAGGCGTGGAACGGTTTGCCAAGTCGCATACGTTATCGGTGGCCAAAAGTCGCTAAAAGATGGAAGCCGCTTTGGAAGGAAGTTTTACAAACCGCTTTACAAACCGACGAGACGCCATTTTCGTACCCTACCCGTGTTGGTGTTCGGCATGGACGAACAGTGGGTGGCGGATCTCATCGAGGTGGGAAACATCACCAACTCCAATCGAGGGTATCGCTACCTGTTGACGGTGGTGGACGTGTTGTCCAAGTATGCGTGGGTGGAACCCATCAAGTCCAAGACCGGGGAGGACGTGACGGGGGCTTTTGAGAAGATCCTGAAACGCAGTGACGGTCGTACCCCGCGTCGATTGCAGACGGATGATGGGAAGGAATTCTATAACAAGACCTTTCAAGTCTTGATAAGACGCAAGGACATTCGTCATTTTTCCACCAGTGGCGATACGAAAGCCAGTGTGATCGAACGATTCAATCGCACCTTGAAACAACGCCTGTATTGTTATTTCACAGTCAAGAACAAGTTGAGTTATTTGCCGGAGTTGAAAGACTTGGTCATGGGGTACAATCGCTCGTACCATCGGAGTATCAAGATGGCGCCCGCCAAGGTGACGAAGCAGAACGAGGAACAAGTGTGGAAGAATTTGTATGCCCGACGGCTGCAAGGGAAACGGACCCAACCCAAATTGAAAGTGGGCGATCGCGTGAGATTGAACAAAGAGTATCGAATGCTCAAAAAGTGGTATTTACCCGGCTGGACGGAAGAAGTGTTCGTGGTGAGTAGAGTCGTGACGGGGATCGTGCCCACCTACAAGATCAACAAGTGGGAAGGAACGCCTGTGGAGGGAACCTTTCACGCGGAAGATCTGCAGAAAGTCACGGTGAAAGACGACGATCTCTTCAGGGTGGAAAAAAATCGTCAGACTTAAAGGGGATAAAGTGTTGGTGCGTTGGAAAGGTTGGCCAGACAAGTACGACACTTGGATCGAGAAACGCGCGTTGCAATCATGAAAGACTTTTACGTGCAATTGTTGAGTCATGCCAGCACGCTGGAATTCCCGGCCAATACACCCCACCACTTCAAGAACCGTACGCCTTATCTGTTGCAGTTCAAGGAACCGGGATGGAGAGTGGGAGTCACCAGCGTGTTTTTGCCGGAAGCACCTCGAAGGATCAAGTTGAACGATCCGTTCCTGTTTCGTATTGAATGAGAAGAGCTTGCGGATCCACAGGAGGGATTCTATGCGCATGAGAGAGTGGATGTGAAGGAGACCGATTTTCAAACCCCTCCCAAGACTGGAACGGACTTCTTCAATGCCATACGAGATCGATATCTATGGGCCTTGAACGACCAAACCGTATCGGATCGACGATATCACGAGAAAGGAGATCCTAACCAATGGACTTACGTGGTGATGAACCGCGCCAAGGACCGGGAAGCAAGCCTCAACAATTCGCGGACCAGGTCAACAATTCGTCGTGCTACCCCAAGTTCAGCATCGGTTTGGAATTGGCCAAGGCCATAGGTTGGGTGAAAATGGGAACCTTGCAGAACGGTGATGCGGGTTTTGTGCTGGGACCCAATTTGAGGAAAGAGTTCCCGGACCGGGTGGTGCCGGCGGCCGTTGATCTCGTCCGACCCCTGAACAATGGTCGATCCCGATGTCGTGCACCTGAGCGCCTTCATCAATTGGGTCTTCACGGATTTGGACGGGGCTTACAAGAGAGCGTTTGGAAACAATCATCGTCCGCTGCACCTGTACTCGAATGCCATGCGCAGTATGGATCGTGGGCAATCAAGTCACGGATCTGGTGCGAGAGATCCCTTACTCCTTGGAGGAGAGACATTTCGTACCCGACACGGTGCAATATATGCCGGTGCGCAGCGACGTGATCGACATTATCGAGACGCAAGTCGCCGAGAACGACGGGACGCTGGTGGATTTGTGTCGGGTGTGACCACCGTGACCTTGCATTTCAAGTATGAGTGACTTTTACATCACCTTACCCAGCCACAGCAGCAAGAGTGAGTTTCCCAACAATTCATCCAATCATTTCAAGATTCGTTTACCGCATCCCATCCGATTGGAAGGCTCATGATGGAAAGTGGCTTTTGCTAGCATTGCCATTCCGGATACAAGCGTGGCTGTGTTGATTGGTGACGAACCTTGTTCAGAACAGAATCGCACAGTCCTATTCAAGTGTGGATGGGTGCGTGTTGGAACGAGGAAGAATGCAGTCGGTCGAGCGAGCTTTGACTGCGTGGATCTCAAACAAGTACTCTCTAATGTGGATGGTATTGGATTCATGAAGACCATGATCACCTTTTTGGAACAACGCCGCATCTCACTGGCGATGGCAAAAATACCTACATTCCGTTCAAGTGGGAAGGAGACGAACTGGTGATAGACAATGATGATACCATCACTTGATTGAGTGTTGGAGACCGCCCTAGGTTCGCCATCAATCTGGAGTTGGCCAAGATGATGGGGTGGATCCGATATAGGGATGACACTAAAAGATATCAATTGGGACCTAATATTCAGCAAGAATTCAAGCAAGACGTCATCCCTGATTTGTCGGATACAACATCCGACGTGATTGATGACGGGGGAAAAGCTAGATTTCGGATAGTTTTGGATGGATTTGTTAGACTCAGTGTCTCTTGCAACTGGCGATTCCTGAATATCAACAAGGCATATGAATCAGTCGTGGGAGCAGATTCATGTTCGCTGTTTGTCTACTCCGACGTGGGTGGAAGCTCTGTGGTGGGAAATCAAGTCACAGACCTGCTTAGGGAGGTGAGTATGATGCGTAAAGGCAAAAGATCCCAGTACTTCGAACCTCTTCACATCCAATATATACCGGTACGTAAAGATGTCATTGACATTGTGGAGACGCAAGTGGCAGAGACCACAGGTGAATGGCTCAAGTTTAGAGAAGGGAACACCTTCGTGACACTGCATTTCAAGAAGACATGAGAGGTGGTAGTTTGACTCGGTTTCGAACCGACGAGCAATCCAGGAACCGATTCTTCCGAGATCTGGCGTCTTCGACGGCGAGTGGTGGTTGGCAAGGTGTAAAAAGGGATACGCCATTCGGGTTACCTATTAACGTCCGAGGAGGTCTTCGCGGTGCCAAGGCTGCCGGCAAACAAGTGATCAAACGCAAAGCCTTGGAGGATATCAACAAGAGAGCCAAAAAGAAACTCAACGACATCTTTGGACCATGAACCCCACCTATTCGAGACGCATTCGTCGCACTCCTCCTATCTTCAGCGACTTGACTCGAGGGAGAAGACGGAGAGTACAAAAGGGAGATACTTTTCTATCTTCGCGCACAAAACGCCTGAACTACGATTGGGTCAGGAAGGCATTGGCTTGGAAGAGAAGAAGACGACGTAGACGATGACCGACATCGTCCCCGTGGCCGGTTCGGCGGCGGTCAAGAACCCCATGTTGAGTCTGTTTCGGGTCCGCCCGACCGATGTCAGCATCTCGAGTTATCGCACGATCCCCATTCATCCTTTCACCACTGACATCAACCTGATCGATCTATCGATGCTCAAGAAGATTACGTGGATCTCTCTCGCAGTTACTTCGAATTGGAATGGAAATTGAAGGAAAACGACACTGCTGCAGGAGACCACACCTACCTAGTGAACAACATCGCTCACACCCTCTTCAAGCAGATCAATGTTTGACTCAACGGGACGCTCATCAGTCCTCAGACCGACACGTACCACTACAAGGCTTACTTGGAAACCTTGTTGAATTACAACAGAGATGACGGTGAGACCATTTTGAAACCTCAAGGATGGTTCAATGCCATTGATCTACCGGACGCCTTGACAGCCAATCAACTGGATCAAACCCATAATGATTTTGTTCACTTTGAGTTTGGAAAACCAACAAGTCGTGAGAACATTGGCCCTGGAAAACGCCAAGCATGCTGGAAAAAAATCCCGAGTCCTGCGCTTTGTGCCCAACATCGAAGTCTTCCACCTGAGCAAACTGTTGGTCCCTAACGTGCAGATCGGTATTCAGATGTACGTCAATTCAGTGGACGTGTGGAGCCTGCGATATCAAGGTGCCATGCCTTTCGGTTGAATCCTGAAGATATCAAAGTCAAACTGTATATCAAGTGAGACTCAATCCCTCGGTCTACAGGGAACTCATGGAGACTATAGACAGTGGAAAGAAAGTGGTTAGTTACTCCACCGTGAGAAGTGAGATTAGGACCTACAACATCCAATGGAACACCTGTCACTAAGAGATCAACAGTTCTTTCCAGAATCGTTTACCCAACATGGTCGTGGTGGGACTGGTCAGTTCAGTGGCTTTCAATAGTGACGTCAGGTACTCCCCTTTCTCCTTCAAGCATTACAATCTGACCAGTATCAAACAAATGGTGAGAGGTAAAACTTATCCCTATGTGCCCTTGGAATTGATCCACACCGATGACAGCAAGGACATGAGAGGTTACAGACAGTTTCTCCAAGCCACGGGAAGTCTTTGCAAGAGTCGAGGCAACATGGTGAGAGCCCAAGATTGGGGCTTCTGTCATAACTGCACCCTGTTGTAATTTGAGAATGCTGCCAACGGCTGTTTGAACAGTCCATTGTTGAACCCCAAGCTAAGCGGAGAAAT
This sequence comes from Catalaphyllia jardinei, assembly GCA_022496165.2. Taxonomy (NCBI): domain Eukaryota; kingdom Metazoa; phylum Cnidaria; class Anthozoa; order Scleractinia; family Caryophylliidae; genus Catalaphyllia; species Catalaphyllia jardinei. Next base: position 15,156 of record JAEMPF020008495.1, on the reverse strand, counting down.
ACTATTGGTCCTGGATTTTGGTGCCGATCAGGGTACCAACGTGACGGCCATCGTCTACGCGGAATTTGAAAGTCTGATGGAGATCAACAGTAACTATACGGTGCAGTACGACGTGTATCAAGTGTGAAGAAGAAGATGGAAAAAGTAGCTTTGAACAACGTACAATTGGATCAATTAGCCCAAAGTCAACCGTCAAACCCTTCTTCTACGGGACGAGACCCTGAGGGTCAACCGGGCCGCCATTGGATTGCTCTGTGGACATGTGAGGATTAGTGGGAAGCCCTGGACAGTTACGCTTTACCCTTGGAGACCTACCAGACGACGGGACCTTTACTGTCGTGGTTAGATCGTCATTGGAAGATTGTGATCCAAAACAGTCAGAGTCTCTTGAAGGACCCCGAGATGGAACAACAATTGGCACAAATCTTGCAAGATCAAAGACAGAGGGCAGCGGGTCGCCGCATTGCGGGTATCACCACCACCAACACGATTACCACGACATATAAAAACGGCCAACGACCCAGCGTGTGCAACTGAAACGATGACCCTCGAAGTGACCTCATTGAACGGATCGCGTCATCAACTCCTCGGCGACGACTTGCTCATTCGTTTGCATGACTTGTATGCCCATTGCCACAAACAGTGGTGGTGTAGAAGACAAATGTTTTATCGATACAAGTGGTGTCACGGACTTTTGAATGGATTGGCTTTGTTGCTCATAGCAGCCAGCGTGGCCGTCGGTGCTGTGCGCGAGAACAGTTTGATTGCCATGGGATTGACGGCTTTGGGGACCGTCGTCAAAGGATGAAATGATTCCAAGAAATTTTCTTTCAAGGTGGATATGTGTCGCTTTGCCTACACCACCTACGAAAAGACCCTGATCGAATTGAAAACTTACATCCGAGGATTGCCTTTGAAAGAATTCGACGGGTTCCTCGTCAAGATGCAGACCGTCGACGATACCATCATGGATTTCACACCGCCCGTGTCCGACAAGTACGCGCGCGAGTATTCCAAACACTATCGTCACCCTCCTGTGACCTCCCCTAAGCGAGAGCATAAATTGACCGTCACCCAGGTATGACGTTCCATTCCAACATGCCAAGAAGAGTGACACGACTACGAAAACGACTAAAAGGGGGAATTCTACCCTTGGCAGCACTCATACACGCCCTAATGGCCACGGGCAAAGCGGTGGCCTTGGGAGCAGCCGGGTGAGCCGCCGGCTACGGTACCAAGCGAGGACTCAAAGCCATGCTCAGACGCCGAAAGAAAAGACCACCTCCCCCGCAATCCAAACATATCACTGCCTTGTTGATGGGGATGAAAAGATTGAGGATAGTATAAGAGAACAAACCGTTCTTCGCGGTAATCCCAAAAGTCTGATGGGTCGATACCTATAAAAATGGAGTTGGAGACATGACTTTTCATTTTTCAACATGCCCAGACGAGTGCAACGACGGAGACGAGGAAGACGACAGAAACGAGGGATTCTACCCTTGGCAGCACTCATACCCGCCCTGATGACCACGGGTAAAGCGGGTGTTGTCCAAGCATTCGCACTGCATTAGTCCACGATGAATCGCTTACGACGACAAGCTCCTTTCGTGGACAGCGTTCTCAAACAAGCCAATCGACACAAACGACAAGAATTGTTGCAACACGCCAATGCTGATCAGATCAATGCCGTCAGCGAAATGGTCTTGAACCTACTCAAGAAGAGAATTCCCGTTAAGCCCAGTAAGCTTGGAAGACTTCAACGTCATAAAAAGGTGCTACGAGAGGTGGGGAAGCGCAGAAATTCCCTGAAGAGTCGACGAGCGTATCTCTTGCAGCAAACAGGTAGCGGTTTTTGGCAAGGTCTGAAAGAGTGTTACGGACAACGTCACTGAATACTCGATATGGTAACGGCTCTCCCCTGGAAGGGATCGGCGTCGTACCGGCCAGACCCAAACCCAACATAATGGCCCAACTCATGAGACTCTTGCAAGAAGCCAATCTGAGAGAAGAGAAGGAACGCGACCGCGCCGATTACTGGAAATGCATGTACCATCGCGTCAACCAGGAGTATATAGCTCTTCAATTCGAGGATCTCGGTTCAGATTGTCCACGAGTGAAAGACGGAACAGATCCCGGCGAAACGTACACACTGTGTCCGGCTTGTCATCAAGGCTAGGAGACCCTGAAGACGCTGACTCGAAAATTGGAAGAGAAAGAGAAAGAAAAGAATTACTGGCAGGATTGTTACGAGACGGCGTTGCGTCAACTAGGCGATTTCCCGGACGGACAGTTGAACCATGACGGAGGATGTCATGATGATCCCCACCCAAGAGTTTGAGCACCTGCAAGAATACTACAAAGGACAAATCACCCAGAGTGCCTTATTGAACAAAGCAGGACGTTTGGCCGCCGAGAAACATATGATCCTCAAAAATCCCAAGATTCATAATGCAACGGCCGTGAAACTGGTCAAACCCATGGCCCAGGAACAAGCGCGATTGACCAAATGCATTCGTACCGGAAACATTCCCACCAGTGAAGTCGGTGCCCCCGACGAGGACGAAGCCATGGTAGACAGTCCTTTGCAATCCCTCTTGAAGAGGATCATCAAAAAGGAAACCGGTACACCCGACACACCCGGTTCGTCGAGGATCAAAAAGGAACCCGCCACACCCGATCGGTGTCGATCCCAAGTACATCGACGACGGCAATGGAAGTCAAACACCCAAAGCCAAAGAAGAGCAACCCTTGAAGATAGCCAAGAAAACCGAGGTGCAAAAGTTGTGGGAAGGTTGGGACGATCCCACCAAGAGGAAATTGAAGTATGGTAAAGACAGGAGCTAAAAGGAAACGTAAGAGAACACGTCAACGCGGTTATGGTTTCGACATTCAGAAAATGTTGGGCAAGACAGACATCGAATTTCATTGGCCAGGCTACCAGTACATGGGACCCGAGACGAATTTGAAAAAGCGATTGAAACGAGGTGATCCGGGCATCAATCGATTGGACAGGATCGCCAAACAACACGACATCGATTACAGTCATTCCAAGAACTTACAAGACAAGTGGAAAGCCGACGCCAAGATGATCAAAGCCATCAACAAGTTACCTGGATAAAAAACCATGACCGAGAGAATTGTTAAGAGAATCAAGCAAGCCAAGAAACGTTTGAAATTTTAATTTTTATTTCCTTCTCATGAACAACAGTTGAGTCATTGAAAAAGTGTTCCCAGTGTTCATTTCTTGCCATTCTTCTTCTTATTCATCATGGACACAAACTCATTGTAGATGCTCGGCTCCACGCGATCGTACAGATAACAACGATTAGCCAAGGCCATATGACAACCAAAACGTGCTTCGTCGAACAGGCTGGCGAACCCTTGACACTCCTTACATTTTCCATCGATCTCGCAGCACGTTTTCACCACACACTCACGCGTGGTCACCTCGTCATCCACCACGTCCACTTCTAACAGATAATCCACCAGGTGGCGAAAGACATCCCCTCACCCATCCCGTTGCATGCGCAGCTTGAAGCGATCACGCATTTCGGTCACCATATTCCACAGCAATCCCAGCGAGAGGCGCGCCACGATATCTTCCCATTCGCATAACTTTTCCTTGGGCAGAAGAAACCAAAAGGGCAATGCCACGATGAAGATGCGACGAATCACGTGTCGCATGGCTCTAAACCCATTCAGGTTGAGGGCAATGCGCAAGCCTTGCATCTCTTGGGTGGTCATGGGAACAGCGCGCACCAAATGATCTTTGAGGAAACAAGCTTCGATCTTGTCCGAGTCCTCGGTCACGCTGTATCACTTGACCTTTGACTCCGGTGAGGATGCAACACTTGGGACAAGTCAAAAGATGCGGGTGTGGAAATTTCTCACGGAGACATGCTTTATGGATGCCACCCTTGCAACATCTCAGCAAAAACATCTTCTCCCCTTCCTCAGCCAATGCCCTCGTGCACAAGAGGCAGCAATTCGCCATCTCGAACGCATTACACGCGCGAGCCATCCGAAAAAAATAAAAATAAGTAATTTTTTGTTCCGACCAGGAATCGAACCTAAGTCTTTGTGGGCACAACGCGACGTCACCACTAGACCATCAAAGCACTCACCTCATTCAGGATTTCTTTTTCTCACCACTTTGCAACAACTTCCCAACAGGTTCGTTGAAATTCAAAGCTCCACAATTGGGACAATACACTTTCCAAGAGGGAAAAATCCACATGTGCTACACTCGACAGTCAAAGTGATAAAGTTTACCGCAACAGTTGGTATAATGTCTGTAAGCGAGACACCGCTTGACTTCCATCAGTGAAAATGATCTCCGTCTCTCGTTTCTCTTATACTTTCTCACTGGGTCCAAAAACACTGGGTACTAGGCTGACGTCATCAGAGAGGGGTGATAGGGTATCCCCCTCTGACGTCACATGACGTCAGACCGAGCAGAGGATATATAAGCAAATGCGCTGCTGGGTCCATTCCCATTCAAAGTCTCAAAGTGAGCAGACGCTGAGAGAGAAGCCCTCGCTGTTGTTGTTGTTGAGCCATTTTTGAAGACGTCAAGGTGAGTAGACCTCTTGTCCTATGAATGCTGTGAGAGAGTCGTAGCTGAGACACAGTCCTTTGTGTTTCAGATGAGTTTCAATGAGCTATGGCGGAAAAGAATTAGACAAGTGAGAAGATCGTTGAAGGGGTGGATGATACAAGAGAAGGAAAATAATAAAACCGAAGTGTATGATGATCTGTCAATCTTAAAGTGACACTACTTGAGACCAGCCATCCAATTATACAATCAATTAAACCATCACGAGTTCGTTCGGAATACTGATTACACGGCGCTGGACACCAAGACTGAGCAGCTTGTTTTAGCTTTCAATAAGTTGATTGAAGATCACTCGGAGCCACAAGTCGCAGATCCTGATGGAATGAGTACTTCGCTTGTGGACATTGATTTGTTAAATAATATGCAATGACTTTCATGTAATAAGAAAAAATAATATTCATGTTTTATGTTTTAAATAATTTTATTATTTTGTAAAAATAAATTTGTCAATTTTTTTTCATAGAAAACATTTTCAGAATGAATGCAAAAAGAAAAGTCGATTTGATGCATGTGTATGGAAGTTACTGGAACATGTTACCAGCAGAAATACAAGAGTTTATCATTCAGTTAAAAATAAAACAAGAAGTCAGACCAGGACAGACAAGACTTAATGCAGAGTTTATGTCACGAGATCCAGTTGTATGGACAATTAAAATCCAAATGGGGACTCGGACACATCGAATGCAAAGCCGACAGTTGTAAATGTAAAACAATCGTTACTTTCGGACTTCAGGTGTCTATATCAATGAATATGGTGACAAGTGTAAAATGTATTTAGGACACGGATTTCAACAAGCTCTGTCACGTGTTAACCAAGTCAAATCAGTTTTGTAAATTTCTTTTTTCAGAAAAAATAAAAAAGATGAGTAGAATGGATGTATGGAGAAAAGTGTATTTGATGAATATTTTTGAAAACTATTGGGACATGCTACCCCTGGAAGTGAGAGAATACATACTTGAGTTAAGGGCGGCTCAACTCTGCATCGATGAGGAACGAAAAGACACGATGAAACGACTGTGTCGCGAGATCGAGCGCTATGCACGCCTAAAAAGGATATGGGGACTCGGACATATCCAATGCGTTCCGAACCAATGGAGGTGTGATACTTGTGAAAGACCTCATTTGAAAGTATTCGGTTTCTACATGAATGAAACCATGAATGAAACCAATGTGAATTCAAAATTCATCGGTTGATTCCCTGGCAAGATCGGAAAGAGAATGACACTTTTTTTTCTTTCTTTCTTTGTGACCAGACCATGAATGTACAAACCAAATTGGAATCGATGAAGTACACGGATAGCGATTGGACTTTATTACCCCTGGAAATAAAAGAGAAGATTCTCAGAATTGATCGAATGGCGTGAACGTCCACTCAATCGCAGTTTGTGCGACCAAATAAAAATGTATGCTCGATTGCGACAAAAGTGGTTCATAGGCCCCATACGATGCCAATCTTTTCGCAGAAGAGCGAGTGGCAACGATCACATACATATGCGAGTTTACGGTCATTATTGGGATTTGAACGGTGTCAAAAAAACGAAATTCTTCCATTTCACTTTACTGGGGCCCTAGAACGATGCGTTGATCTCAGAACCGGTTTGTGGCATCAAATTACGCATCTATTTCTTTATGATTTAATTTAATTTTAATTTAACATAATTTATAGAGCGCTAACTCCACTAATTGACCAAAGCGCTTGCATGCCATTGTACACAGTAGGGCGTCATTCCACTAGGGAATTGACACACGTCCCATCTGTAAATGGTCAAAAACATGTGATTAAAATATTTTCGTTCTTTTCAAGGTTGTTTCCTTATTTGGTGTGATGTGTATTCATTGGCTCGTCCGACTCATTAAATAAAGTTCCAAGTTACTCCACTCCACATTCTCCACCATGTTACGATTCAGATCAGAATTCAACCTTGATGATGAGGAAGACAACGCCCTCCTAGCCCATCATCTAGATGACGTAGAACGGGGCTTCGATTTTCTCTTGACGCCTCACTTGGATCGACGTGTGCGTCGCTGGGTGTCCGACACAGAAACTATGTGGGACGATTAATGCAACGCGGAGACGGGGCGCCTTTACCCATCCAACAGCAACGACAGATCTTACCACGCCAAATGGAAGAAGCGCTCCAACGCGCCATACAAGAGCAAGACCTCGAGGATCCAGAAGTCCATCCCAACGATCACTTTCTCATCAACATCAATTCCAATCGTTTGAGACACTCGTACCATTCCAGTCGAATGCGAGTCAGGGAATGGATCAACAACAATCTCAGGGCGCGTCAAATCATGCAAAAAATCTCACGCATGTCGAACTCCAACGAACAGTTCCGATTGGACGATTCCTTCTCCCTGCACATTTCTCACATTCGAGATCCAGGACGCGGTGCTGGGAACCGATGGATCCGCAAAGGCAGCATGGCCATGGAGAAATTATTGGATCTCAAAAAGAGTGTAGTGAAAATCAAGAACGATGACCAACTATGTTGCGCATGCGCCATCGTGGCCATGAAAGCTTTGGCCAACGCCAAAGGGAACGCCCAAGACCAGGACTACAAAAATCTCAAAGATGGATACCCGATCCAGCAAAAGAAAGCCCAAGAATTGCATCGCCTGGCTGGTGTTCCCGAAGGTCCTTGCGGACTACCCGAGATCAAGACCTTTCAACGACATCTCCCAGATCACCGTCTCGTTGTCCTCTTGGTGGATCTGCAATATCAGATCGCTTCAAAGGACCTCCCCAACCCAAACAGATCATACTCATCAAAGTGGGAGAACACTACAAAGGATTTAACTCCCTCCCAGGATTTGTCGGGTCCGTTTATTTCTGCATCGAGTGTGAGACCCAATTCAACACCGATGACATCAATCATCATCCTTGCAACGGCAAGAAATGTCAGGCTTGTTGCCAAATCTAATGCCGCGATTACTTACAGAGTCCCGAACAAGAGGCTCGTCACACATGCCCTCGATGCCATCGCAAATTTTTCGGCGAACAGTGCATGGGCAACCATTACTTCTATTCCACCGCCGGCGGAAAAAGAGCCAATGCCGCAAAGAAGACGCTGTAAAAGCCATGGGGTACCGCATCATCGTCATGTGGGAATGCGAGTGGGAAAAAACGAAGAAAAACGACGCCACCCTGCGTGCCCTCGTGGATTCCTTCGGGCTCGTACCAAGACTACAACCCCGAGACGCGTTTTTCGGGGGACGTACCAATGCTATCAAACTGTATCACGTGGTTGTCGACGGGGAAAAGATCTATTACCTCAATTTCACCTCCCTCTACCCCTGGACCAAAAAAACTGTTTCTATCCTGTGGGACATCCCGAGATTTACTACCAACCCCCAGGCACCGACATCAGTGGTTACTTCGGTCTGGTCCAATGCAAGATTCTACCACCCCACGGTCTGTACCATCCCCTCTTACCCTATCGTCACGGTGGAAAACTCACGTTTCCCCTCTGTCGAACCTGCATGGAACACGAACAACCCAAACCGCTGACCGAATGCAGTCACCATTGCAGTCACACCGACGCCGAGCGCTGTCTCGATGCCAGGGCGACTGTACAAGTTGTTGAACGATGACAGTCGGGAAATGCAAACCCTACGTGTGATGAATGACGAAGTGATCGAGGTGGTCCACAGGCGCATCGACAATGAAGAGAAGGTCCAAGTCAACATCAACATCTTCGTGGCTTGTTTCACCACCTGCTGGGCCAGGTTCAAACTCTACCAAGAAGGATTGAGTCGACTCCAACCCCACAAAAGTTCTCTACTTCGACACCGACTCCATCATCTTCTCTCAGCGACCCGGTCAACCCACGCTACCAAACTGGGATCATCTCTGCGAATTTAAACCCGACGATCACATCGTCGAGTTCGCTTCCGCTGGCCACAAGAATTACGGGTACAAAACCTATCAAGGTAAAGTCGAATGCAAGGTACGCGGTTTCACCCTCAATGCACAAAGCCAATTGAACTTTGACCTTCTCAAGGCCAACGTCATCGACGAAGTCACCGTTCGTCTGGATGAACCACGTGCCATCCACATGCACAACCCCCACGAGATCATACGGGATGTCCACACCAAAACCTTGGAAACGGGCGAAGTGGTCTTCGACAAACGCGTTGTCGATCCTGACACCATCCTGTCATATCCCTACGGCTACGAAAAACATGCCACCATCCTAGACGAAGATCTCAGTCAAGCCCAGGCAGCCCAACTCGATGACCCAGACATGCAAAATGTCGAACTGTTAATGAATCTGTGAATAAAATTGTTTTTCACCTCTCACCATGGGTGTCTGTCGTTCTTTCCGACTTCACGATGTCATTTCCGGTTGCCATGACGCCACTTTCGGTTTATATGACGTCACTTCCGGTTGCCATGACGTTACTTCTGGTCCCTGCTTGGCTTCCATGCTGGCCTCGTGCGGTCCCAGACTCCTAGACTCGAGTCCAGATCTCCCACGTTCTTAGTACACGTGGCCGAAATACGGCTTTCTGATTGGTCCATTAAAAATACGGCCTTCAGATTGGCTACCGACCAGACCGACCCCCTATACTACTGATACTGCGTAAAAAGCTAAACGGGGCAATGACATGATAGAGTCCAAACTGAAAGCGAACAATTTCAACCGACATACAACCGTATTTGTGGTCCTTTGCATCATCATGTTTCACTACTTATTTGAAACCTTTGATATTCTTCAAATTACTGGATGGGGCCTGGACCGGGGTAGTAGTTAGAAAGGTTTTCCTAGCATTACTGTTTCCAAATTAGATTGTTTCTCTGGTCACAGCAGTGATTAAAATTATCAACCAGCAACAGGCAACAACAAATTGCAAGGAGCAAATTTTCTTGACCCACACAATATAAAAATGTGTGTTAGAGGAACATTAAACTATT
>JAEMPF020008536.1:0-13894 GCA_022496165.2 Catalaphyllia jardinei | reverse complement strand
GAAGCCGTTTTATTATACATTGTTTAATTGTACATTGAACGAAAAAAAAATGAAAGTCATGTTTTTCCTTCTTCACTGACGGGAAGCAACATAACGCGCGCTAACTTCACATGATTACCTGTGACCTTGAGTGTCCTTGATATTGCCGGGTTTCATACGTCGGGGGCCTGGGTACAAGTCAGTGTATTATGGGATTGACAACACAAGACCCATATATTCAGAAAGAGCACACAGAGTTTTACAAAATCCTTAAGTTTCGTGTTAATTGGGCCAATATTGAACAAAATAAAGCCATTCAAAAACTTCAAAATTTGCAAAGAAATGTATGGATTTCCGGAGAAGTGTCCGCAAAATGAATGGATTTCCGGACAAGTGTCCGGCAATCCATACATTTGTTACTAAATTTTTCAGTTTTTGAATGGCTGTATCTTGTTCAATATTGGCGCAATTACCACGAAACTTAAGGATTTTGTAAAGCTCGGCGTTCTCTTTCTGAATATATGGGTCTTGTGTTGTTAATTCCATAATACACCGACTTGTACCCAGGCCCCCGACGTATGAAATCCGGCAATGGTTATTGTATAATCTGCTGTTATGACGACACGGGCGCTGATTTCGAAAATTCACTGTACCTTTAGGCCAATCAGAAAAGAGTTGAAGAGTTCAATGTATAATAACACTGGTTATTGGGCACAGGGAAATTCATAGTTTGGCAAATCAAAGTTCCTGTTCTAACGACATTGTGTAAGCTACGTTTGAAGTTCTTGGAACTTTTCTGAAGGTTTTTTTATTAATGCTGCTAAGGGTTTCACGCGCTACAGATTGTGGATAAACGTATCAGACGTCGCGTTCTTTCTTTGCTACGGAGAAAATGGTTTCTTCTTCATTACCTTACGTCGCCTTCTTTCTTTGCTACGGAGAAAATGGTTTCTTCTTCATTCCTTACGCTATTTGTTGAGCATAACACGAACGACGTAAGCAAATCTGACACTTGTTCCGGCGAAACCGAAATAAAACCACTTCCGTCATTCGACTGTATCAGACTGTTCCCATATTTCAGTTTTATCCGACTGGGCTCGTTATCGGAGAGTAAGGAAATCAATCTGCCTTTCTGAATTTTCTGTGGCTGCGTCAGTACGTAAGATTCCAGAATGTTTCGTGTTCTGTACGGCATGCTGTTGGTCTTAATTATCGCCGTCATTGTTAAACAAGGTGAGTAATGAAAACAGTATTTGTAACCTAGCGAATTTGTTGAGTCTGTGCGAAACCAAAATGGTTTGTTGAATCTGCCATTATCTTTTTGCCTTGAAATAAACTTGGGACGCGGTCTTTGACTTATTAAAAGGCTCGCTTTTTTGGCTACATCATGCATAGGTCGTTTCCAGCACCTCGCCTAAAATGCATATTATCGCATGTTAAAAGCTCTACCGGCCGGCAGGAAAGCATTGGTATTGCTGCGTGAATTGGTCAGCGAGCAGAAACCGAATCTTGTCCTAGAATTTCCCAGTTTTATTCCTGAATCGGACCACAAGTTAGATTAGTGAATAATGATAACTGTCTGTATATTATGCAATGTTGCCAAAAATATTTGAAATAATTCCTTAATCAAACTCGGTCAAGAATCAACAGAATTACATTGAAAAGCAACAACAAAAGCATTTGAAGCGATATGATTTATTTCCTTCGTGTTCTCATTTAGAATACCATGCTCTCGCTCACAATGACTTGTATGTCTCTCGCCATCACGGAAACGACTCTTACAATTGTGGATCAAAAGAAGAACCCTGCAGAACACTTGCGAGAGGCTTACAGATCGCTGACTGGAATGACTGCATTTTGCTGGATGGATCATTCACTAAAACAGATCCCTACAACTGTGAAATAATGAATCTTGAGAAAAAAGGGAAAACTACATTTTTGAAAGATGAAAATAACACTATAAACGTTAAAGTCAGCCTGCAAATCATTGGATTCCCTTTGCCGGCTTTCATTTCATGTGACGACTTGCTCCGCTTCACGGGTCCATCCACGAAGAAGGAAGAAATGGACATTAACTTCACAGGCATTGTGTTTACAAACACGTCGATGGTCTTCATCGATTCTTCAGTTTCCTTTGTACACTGTAGCTTCCTGCAAAGTTTAAATCCAATACAAACAAAGTTGGTTTTCCAACAAAGTGCGACAGTGGCTGTTAAAGGCTCCTTGTTTTATAACAACACAGGATGCATTCGTCTTGCGCTGTTCAAGAGCGATACACAAGCGGCTATCCATTTAGACAATGTAAACTTTACACAAAACAGACTTTTCTCAGAGAATGAAGGAAGTGGAATCTCGATTTATGGCGCATCTCGTATTTTAATGCTTAATATAGGCATAAATGTTTCTTGCAAAAACGTATTATTTTCCAACAATGTAGGTCCTCTGATTACCAACAACGTTACATCTTCTGAAACCAAAGAATTTTATCAGCGCGTTAAATTCGTGAAAAACTCTGTCTCACTGAATGCGTCGTCAGGAAAAGGTCTCTACTTCTCCAGAGGAAGAAATGTAACTATTTTTTTCGATCACATAGTATCGATGGGAAACGCTGCCAATATGAGATGCGTTCAGTTTGACTCAAGTGCAGTACAGCTTAAAGTCTTCAACTCTCAAATAAACAGCCACTCTCTGGCGGAGCCCCACTCTGGTGCAGGTATCTTCATACAAGCAGTAAGATCAAGTCACGTGCTCATTAAAAATTCGTCGTTTAATGGTAACACTGCAGCCTATCGAGGTGGAGCAGTGGCGTTTAGCGTAACTGGTGGTGTAATAAATGTGACTGTTTGCAAAACAAATTTCACAAACAACTCAGCCCTGGATGGCGGAGCGTTTTCCGTCAACAGCCAACTCGGATTTGTAGTCGTTGACCTCGAGCACGTTTCATTTCGGAATTGTCGTTCTAATCATACTGGCGGCGCTTTGTTTATAATAAGAAATATTCATGTACAATTTAGAGCCAGGTTCTGCTTGTGGATGTCTTGCTCTGCACAAGTAGGATCTTCCATTTATATCTATTCTTTTATTACGATAAAAGAAAGTAACACTACAATGAAACTGAAGAATTGCAAGTTTGCTAATAACAGCGACCTGCTTACTGGAAGCATTTTTGTGTTTTCCAGTGTCGGATTAGTGGAAGTCTTTCAAACTGAGTGGAACAAAAATAGCCGAGCCTTCACTATGGCCTGCAACTGCCGTGTCAATTTTACAGAAGTGAACATAACTGGATGCAACAGGACAGCTTTTCACGGGTTCTCATCCGCAAGGAACCGAGACAGTATGAAGCTGCATTTCGAACGATGTCTGTTTCGTGCAAACAAGAAAGGTGACGTCTATGTTTTCTCAGAAAGCCGTTTCCTTCAGCTAACTTTAGAATCAACAAAGTTTGTTGAAAAAAAGAGTGCAAAAGAAGAATATAATGCAGTGTTGATCAAGTTGTACGAAACCGTTACCTTTGGATCCAAAATAGAAATGCACAATGTCCGTATTGAAGAGTTTGTTGGTTCGGCTGCAGTGATCATCAAGTCTTTCAATAGCAATGCAACCAACACGGTGACAATAAAAAACAGCACATTTCGTAAGATACGAAGTTATTACTCCGAAAAGTACCACACAGAGACAAGCCCGCTATCAATAGTCTTGCCCATTGATGACCTGGATCCAAGTATTTGCTCGCGGTCGTATTTGAGTCATCAATATCGAAATACGATACTTATCGAGAATACTTCATTCGTCGATAACATCGGACGAGTGTCAGGCGGTGTGTACCTTGTAAATGGTAACGTCACCATTCGCAGTTGCACCTTCGAGAACAACTTTGCTATCAATAGGGGAGGACACGTTCATATTTCGGATGGAAGTGGAAGCGTCCGGATTGAGAATTCCACTTTCAAACAGAAATCGCAGGAAGTGGTTTTTACTGGCGAGACGTTCGTCCATGATACATCGATTTATTCCGAGAGTACAGGTCAACTTCTTCTTCAAGGAACTTGTGTAACAACGGACTTAGAAAAAGACTCATACCGTTTGCTCTCTGTGTCTAAATCTGGCCTTGTCAAGCTTGATAACTCTACCATACTACAGTGTGCAGTGGGCAGTTTGCTTAGACTTGATAACTTTTCCCACTTCATGCTTTGGCCTTTTGACAAGAAAGCTTGCATGTTGAAAGTGACTGTAATAACACTGTCATGCCATCAGTGTTCCCCCGGTCAGTACAGCCTCCAGAGAGGAGAAACAAAAGCCCCGCTTCAAAAACGAGTTGATTCGTTATTCAACCCATTCTGTCTTCCTTGTCCTGATGGAGCAAATTGTTCTCGCAACATCGAAGCCAAGCCGAACTTTTGGGGATATCCTGACTCGAATAACTCAGGTTTGCTTAAGTTCGTTCACTGTCCACCACATTACTGCAAACCAATCAAAAGACGGGGCACAAATTTATCAGTTTACAACAGTTGTCGGGGCAACCGAGATGGCGTCATGTGTGGCCGATGCATGCCGGGATACTCTGAGACCCTTTTCTCCAAAAAATGCAAACCAAGTGAAAAATGCCAAGATCCGTGGATTTGGCTGTTGATGACGGTTTACACTGTGGCAATGGCTTTGCTTTTTATTCACAACCCACCCATTATACAATTTCTTGTTGAGAATACGCTGTGGTGTAAAAGATCTCGCAACAGAATAGAATATCAAGAGATTGATCGATCCAACAAGTTTAACAAAGGCTACACAAAGATCACATTTTATTTCTATCAGATTGCGAGTTACCTAACATTGGAATCTTTCAGTGAACTAGCTAAACATGCTCCATTAATTTCTTTCATCATCGGCTTATTCAATTTCCAAACAAGAGTTTCAGGAGGAAACTTCGGCTGTCCATTCCCTGGACTGACCGTTGTGACAAAAGAGCTGCTACCAGTATTGGGAGTCTCTGCCACGCTCTTCAATATTCAAGTAATACTACTGATGCATCTCTGTTTCAATAAAATCATGGGTCGACCACACCCAACAATGGCCTCGTATTATGCAGCTACGCTGAAAACACTATTGCTTGGTTACGCAACACTGGCCAACACTGCTCTGAAGCTTTTATCCTGTGTTCAGGTTCTGGGTGAGAGCAGATTGTATTATGACGCTAACATAAAATGCTTGGAATGGTGGCAGTACGTTTTCATTGTTTATGTCGCTGCATGTCTTCTTCCATTCATAGCGGTCATCTACTGGGGAGCGATGAAGCTTCAGAGACAGTTGATCTCCGTTGAACATTTCATCGGAGCGTGCTTTTTTCCATTGGGCTTCGTATCTTGGTGGCTTATTCAGAAACTTGTTTGCAGTCGTAATCGGCATCGGGTGACAAGCGAGTCAAGTGCAGAGGTGTTACAAGTGTTACATGATCCGTTTCGTCCTCCAAGCCCTCACCAAACTGGTTCCCTGTACTGGGAAAGTGTTCTGATTGGACGAAGATTTCTGCTTCTCTCGTTTCAGGTCTTTTTCCCAGATCCCCTTTTTCGACTTTTCTTCATGGACTTAACCTGTCTGCTTGTTTTCACTTGGCATGTGGTAACCAGGCCATTCCGAGACCACAAGGCAAACATTTTGGAAGCCGTGTCTCTCGCTTGTTTAGTTGTCATAGCAACCATAAATCTCATTCAGGCCATCTTTCTGTCCGCTGGAGTAACGCCACAAGGTTCTGTGGAAAGAGATCTGATCGTTCTTCAGCAAGTTGAGATCTGTTTATTAGCAATAGCACCTTTGCTGCTCGTCCTCTTGTGTGGTTTTGCTCTATTTTCCCAAGTCACTCGTGCCGCTGTTATTGTGTTTCGCAAAACGTTTAGATTTTTCCTAATGCGCCGAATCCAAGTTATGGGACAATATTAATTTGAAAACAGGAAACATTGAATAATGGAAAGCTTATATAGTTTGTCAACTAACGGCTCTGCATTGAACATTCTTGGCTCCTCGTCTAAATGCCTTTATTCCTTTTTAGAAAACAGTCCTAAGAAAGCACGCGCGCTGATTGATTAATAATCGTGTTTGTATAACTCGATGGAGACACAGAACTAGCGCGCGCTGTTGACGTAGTGATAGCGCGAGCAAAGAGAATTTACATTTTGATAATCAAATCTAACAAGTTGTTTTCCTTTTTCTCGTCAATGTTTTCTAAAAGAAATAGAAAACATGTACTCCGTGTTTCTATCGAGTTATATAAACACTAGTGAACGTTTGGGAGAACTCTGCAGCTCGTGTTCCCACAGCATTTCTCGTTCTCCCAAACTTCCACTCGTGTTTGTATAACTCGATAGAAAAACGGTACATGTTTTCTATTTCTTAAATAATGATTGTGTACTCTTCCATGAAATGTCACACTTCTTACAGCTGCTTTTAAGTTTCATTATGATGGGGGTTTTTTATTAGCATGCTGCACAGTAAACTACTGTGAAAAGTTATACTGGAATTCTTGTATTTTTCTAATTTTTTGTATATATTATTAGCGTTATTCATTGCTGGAATACGCAAGCCATAGTCTCTGTTGTTTATAAGGATGACACACTCAATCATTCCGTTCAAACTATTAAAACTGAAAAAAGGAAGGTTTAATTAATATTTTGCGAACGCATATTGCACAATTGATTGGTACGATATTCACGTGCTTTTATTTTTTGCGAGTTAATAATCTTACAATAAATTCACACCAGACAAGGGCTTAGTGATTTTATTTCGTCAGTTCATCCATTGTTTAAGAACACGTCTTTACTGGCATTTCGACTGCGGGTAACCTTTATATTTCTCGTGGTAAGGATTGCTGGCAAAGCATTTGGCGGCCGTGGCATCACATTCACACAGAGCATTACGACATTTGCCCCAAAACCAGTAATAGGAAGCTGGTCCTAAAGAAAAAGTAAACAAAATTGACTAGAAATGCTAAATTGTTCCTACCATCTATTCATTTATTTTAATTCACCTAATCTTACCCTGGTCTCGCTGCTCAGGGGATACTCTCAGAAAAATTATGGGGGGTTTGCGGCCGCTTTCCAAACCCCTTACCCTATTTATGGCCAAACTCTGCGATTTTCCCTACCCTATTGTGACCTCAACAGAAATTCGATATCCTGCAGCTGGCACAGTTGCCATGAACATAGTTTTTGAAAGAATATTGTGGACGGTCTTATCGATAATGATGAAGAAATAACTTCTTCCG
This sequence comes from Catalaphyllia jardinei, assembly GCA_022496165.2. NCBI lineage: Eukaryota > Metazoa > Cnidaria > Anthozoa > Scleractinia > Caryophylliidae > Catalaphyllia > Catalaphyllia jardinei. Next base: position 6,663 of record JAEMPF020008536.1, on the reverse strand, counting down.
AAAAAAAAAAATACCCAATTCAGGAGTAGAGTGCAAAAAATCATACCCTATTAATGACTTGAATGGCCAATATCAATACTATATTTATGAACAAAACGGCTGAAAACCCATACCCTTCGGGGCCGCATATACCTATATAGACCATATAAGGGAGTGTTCCCCCGGGGAGTCTCGCTTGTCTCGCTCAGTGACCGGTCCAGAGGTGTTAAGAGGAGGAGGGGAGGGTAGGGGGAGATAGGTTCATGAGAATGGGTGTGGAGAGAACGTGGGTCCTTTCAATAAGGATAGTGTGATGTTTTGTTCATCGGATGAAACGCATATCTAACACGTTGCTGCTAGCATCACCATTGCATCACAACGTAGTTATCATGCAAATCCTGTATAATACAGATTGGGTTCATTTTTGGAACTCAAACCGCCCAAGCTAAAAAGGCTTTTTCACGGCTCACTCACTCACTCCTTAAGTAAATTCATTCACTCACTCATTTATTCATTCATTCATCATTCATTCATTCTTCCAGCCCGGCAACTCTCACTCTGGATCTCTTGCCACAGTCTCTTGCTAATTTTATATGTTTATTTTTTCCCATACTGTCAGTTCATTCCTCGCCAACTTGCTTGCGTTTTTACTTATCGATTCGAATTAATTTTTTAAAAATATTTACCATCATTATACATCATTCATTTACTAGATCGTTTGTTCGCACCTTCGCTCTTTCGTTTCGTTTAGTTGTCTGTTTATATATGAATGATGGGGGATTACTTGTTTTGGTTCGCATCGCTAGCTAAAGATATCATGGTAAGGATATTTCTACGTACGACAGACTGTGCAGCTTTTTGTTGAATATGGCATCACGTAGATAGCAAGATTAAAAGGGCAGACATTGGACGCTCTGGTATTCTCATAGCACAGGTCATGGGTTCGACAACACCTGCGGAAACGAGACAAAATCAGGAGATGCTTGTGAATGTAATAATAACACTCGCGTCTTATCACTACTTCACTGCTATCTCCTCCTCCAAGGATGTGAAATTCACAATTCGGGGCGAAGCGAAATATATCATTAGTAGGACGTGGCAGTAGTGTTTCTGTTTATCTGTTTTGACAAGCTTATTTGGTTCTCAGTACCCGAACACGTCCGGGTTGTGAGGAGTATGACAACGTTTCCATATTCTGCCTCCTTCTAAGTCTTATGGCCTGTTGCGTGGCCAGGCTATGCATCTCTTGGGTTATTAGTGTCTGGTTCAACCTAGTACTGGTGTTCTCTCTTGCCTCCCTGTCAGAGCGTAGTTCGTGAAGGACTGGGCAAGAAAGCGCGTTGTCGGCGAATGTTCTTCACTGACGTCCAGGCTCCCCGAAACCAAGAACGACTAGTTGTCTCTGCTAAATTTGTTTTGCGAAATACCAGATCGCAAAGGTCTCTCATTCAGGCGGGGATGGAGATGAGGATGTAATGAGACACATCTGCTTTAAAAAAACATGCTTCATTTATTGTGTCCAAGATACAGATCTATTGGCCAAAGAAAAAGGACGACACAAATTACCTTAGAGGATGACCAGTTGGCGAATGGGGGGAGGAGCAAAAGTAGGAAGGGAGGAGGAAGAAAAAGAGGACTGAGGAGAAGGTGGAGGAGGAGGAGGAGGAGGAGGAGAAGGAGCAGAAGGAGGAGGAGGAGGAGGAGGGGGAGGAGGAGGAGGAGGAGAAGGAGCAGAAGGAGGAGGAGAAGGAGCAGAAGGAGGAGGAGGAGGAGGAGAAGTAGGAGGAGGAGAAGGAGGAGGAGGAGGAGGAGGAGGAGGAAGAGAGTGAGGAGGCGAAGGAGGGGGTGACGCTAGACACGTCATAATGACGAGCAGGTGTAAAAAAAGTACATGTTCATTCACCTGTCCACATTGTCAACTGGGATACCTTTTCCACCGATACCGCACCAGCAGCCATAACCAATGTAATCAAAAGCACTTCTTCGAGTAGCGCAGCCAATCATGAAACCAAACTCAATCACTCCTCTCTTGGTAGAAACGACGTTTTTGTCTCCTGATGAGAAACATTATCTTATCTCACAAAACTCTCATAGAGCCTTTTACTTCACTTTAAATTTATAGAATTCTAGCCTGTCATTTATAATAGATATTGTTCACATGGCAATTAATCTCTTATCTGAAGGGTATTGTTTTGTCTTCATGTTTTAAAGGTGAATTCTGAAATGAACCTTTGAACTCATAAGCTGGTCGTATTGTAAAGGTGACATCCATAACCCAATACTGAGGAGTGTGTAAAAAATGCTTCGCAAACTGCATGCAACCCAATTTTAATTTTCGATATAACGTGCCCTTGGATTAGTTGAAACATTGTGCTTTATCAGACAACAGATGCACGGCTAACTATGGTAAGCTGACTTTCTTATTTTTGCTTCTGCATTTCGACAAGATGTGAACCAAATTAAACGTCTCCTATGACTAAGACAATAAGAGTCATTTGTTATACATATCTGCAAGCGACGCTCGTTTACGTTTCGTGCCCCCCCCCCCCCCCCCTACACTTCTTTGGTGCTCTACTGCTTTACAACAGAAAACAGAACAGTCGAGGCTTTTTATTTATTACTCATTCTTCCGCATTGTATTCCGCACTTAAGCACTTATATGATATAAAAATTGTACATGTAGTTTGGTATCTTTATTGTAATCTTGTATATTAAGTTTTGTAATTTATTAATCATTATATTTGAATTCTAATTTTGTTTTGGTGGCAAATCAAAGTAGAAATAAAAATAATAAAATGACGTCATTTCAACCATTTAAGGTCAAGAGAATACGCTACACATCATGGAGGTGGTACTAAACCGTTAGTGGTCTCCAATTTTGGAGCTCAATAACAAGAAAATGCATTACAATAATAAATGCCTTATTCGATTCAAAGAGGTTTATTTGACAATTTAACGACGAGTTTCTCTTTAGTCAACATAGAATGTAATCGTCTCATTTTACCAAGCACAGTTAAGATTTTGCAGGATTCGAAAATTGTTGGCAATCAGGAGCATTCGTTCTTAGATATTCTTTTTTAAAAAAAATTAATGCTCGAATTAGCGCCCGGGGCGCTTATTTAATTTTCTAAGGCGAGAGGGGGACGCTAAGTCGAAGGGGGCGCTTATTTGAAGGGGGGCGTTTTTTTACTTTATCAATTTTCAGCCTCAAAATGACACGATCTTTATTTCTATTTAAAACCAAACTGCAACATAAAAATTCAAAAACCTTATAGAAAACTACTTGTTTACTATTTCTATGAAGGAAATGAGAGGCAAACCCGTGCGACTTTGAAAGGATATTATGTTTATACTATTTAACAACGTCACATTTCATTAAAAGAAGCGTAGAGACCGTACACGTCTCGTATATCGTACCGAGTACTGAAACTCATTTTTTCTCGGGGGAGGGGGGGGGGCGCTCATTTGAAGAGGGGCGCTTATTACAAATTTTACGAGGGGCGCTAATTCAAAGCGGGGCGCTTAATTTATTTGAAGCTGGGCGCTAATTTGAGCATTTACGGTATGTTATAAATATGTAATATGTTATAGATATGTTAAGTATATATATGTTTGTCGAACGAGGCATAACAAAATTGAGTATGTACTTAGGCGAATTTACCAGTAACATCGACATTAAGCATTAGCAAAATGGCACTACTTGCATGACAAGGCTACGTTATCCTGTCACGTGACTCCAGCGCTTCGGACTCGTGTAGCGAGTGAGTGAGTGAATCTTTATTGCAACACGGTTAAAAATTCGTCAGCTAAAAACACTGACTAGTTGTAAAAATAATGAAAAAATTTCTTTACCTGTTGAGATGTCCTTGTTGCCAGTGTCAATTTCTACCTGGGAGAAAAAATAGCTCGATGGTTATGATAGCAATTATATAAAAGGAAAAATGACTATATTTTCGAGGTTTAATAGTTTACTGGTTACATAAATCAAAAAAACACGTACTAAAAAGATGAGATTCGATGATAGACATCGAATCAAGACTTTGCTTAGAGAAACTCGATAGCAAAACATGCAGTATGTTCAGTAACAGTTCCGTAGCGTTTAGTAACGATATACGATCTAAAATCAATAACATTTCTCTTGAAATAAGTATTACTTTTCAGGAAGCCGTTGAATTCTTTAAGCTCCTGAAGTGCAACGTATGGAACAGAACTGTAAGATTCGTCAAACAAGACGGATGTTAAAAATGAAACAATATAGAAATACAGTCAAACCAAACTGTAAGCGCTTAAGGGGGACGTCGCTTACGCAAACTTAGACCATATCGAGTCCAATTCGCTTCTGATAAACTCCATTTTAGTCGAACGAAAAAAAATTTCGCTCTATTATCTGTCAAGTGGTCGCTTACAGAAGGTTGAAAACGAAAGAAAATTTCACCCTTAGCTCGAAAAGTTGTCGCGATCGCTGAGGAGAGGTAGTCGCAACCGGAGATTCGACAGTAATGGCGTTAGACAATAGCGGCAGCAACTCTTTATAATGGTTTAAAATCTGATCCGCTATATGCAACATGCTGAATTAATGAGTAAGTCCTCATCGGAAAAATAAAAAAAGGTTAATTATAGATTGGCTGAGTTTTTTTGTAACCTTTTTTATGTGCGTGGTTCTTTATAAGGTGGCCCTGAAAAATGACGACGTTCATCAAAGATGCAATTTTTTAAAAAAATATATTTAAAGCCCTTGAACACTTGTAAAAAGCATTTGAAACGCTCTTGCTGAATTTGCCTCTAGATGAGTGTAAAATTCAAGTTAAGTACACAGTGGTATAATTGTTTTTTTCCGTAGCAGCAGCCTTAGCGACGTTTGTTCACAGTCAGGAAGTGACCACAACTGAGTGCAGATTAGTTTCAACAAATATAATATAAATGATACTTAGTAGAATAGCTGTCAAGACATGCACAACTCGATAATTGCAATCACGTATGAGAAGTGCTGTCTGAATCGCCATCACATCATTATTTCTCTTGTAAAAAGAGCAGTCCCAGAAACTTGGTGTAATCAAAGGACAATAGTGTCGCGACCTAACATTTGTCACGTGACACGAAAATTTGTGCACTGGGCTTATTGCAAAATAAGGCTATTTCCAGATAAAGCCTGTAAAAGCACTGAAAACAAGAGTTAACTGTCAAAGCTTTGGTCGATTACATAAAAAAAAACCTCAAAAGGGTGTGGTGGTTGCCATAGCAACCATTTTGAGTAAAACCTTCAAAATTTATTTTCACTTCATGAGTGCAATCGCACACAGTTGTTTTTTCTTCGCCATATTTAAACAAACTTTTTGTCCTCTTTTAGCCCATCGGGCCACCTAAAGTCGTCAAAGTGATTTTGGCAATTTAAACCTTCGTTACTTTCCACTCTTTAGTTTGCATTATATAGAGTCGAGGATACTTTTAACTATGAAGGATTACCTGAGCTATTAATTTTGTTGCCAATTAACTGAGTGGGAGAATTGCTAAGACTGTCACTTTCACGTAACTCCTTCCGACATAGCACCGCATAAGGTCGGGTCTCAGTTAGCTAAGCCTATATATAGTGCATGTACTCAGAAAAAAATGACATGAAGTAAACTGTAGGTAATTTTCTTAACTTTTAAGAAGCTTACCGACTCCACAAAGAGGAAAATCAAGTCAGTTAACACCAAACCGAGAATTAATCTGGCAATCATTCTCTTGAACCTGATAATTAGGAAGAGTTGGTTCAAATTCCAGACGGCAGATCAAGTGAACAAGCCAGTGGATATCGGTTTAGACTTTGCCCCTCGCTATCAATATAATATATCATATTACAAAGATTGCTATTTGTTCCTCTGAGTCTCATACATGCAATAAAATAAATGATATCGTTCTCGAGTTTAAATATAATGAATTGACAAGAAAAACCCCTGTGTAATGAAAATTTTCTTGAACCTCTTCGAAGTTGGTTTTGCCAAGGAAACTGGTAATTATGTTAAAAAAAGTGATTGGTCGGAGCAAATCTGGGATAACGAACGAAGCGAAAACCAAATAATTAACAATTATCCTGCGAAATCGCGCGGAATATCGTCTGATACTTAGCCGACGAGGCCGAAGCCGAAGTCAGACGATATTCCGCGAGATTGAGCAGGATAATTGTTACATTTTTCCACAAATTGATAACAAAACAGCGTAACATTTTTAAATCTCTCTGTCGACATTTCCTCACTTCACTTTTTCTTCCCACGTACGAAGCTACGTATATCGCCGGATATCTGTTACCTACGGATGACAGATATCGAGAGTATCATGACCATATTTGGATAGTGTTGCAATTTGTTGAATAATAAATGCTGATATTAACCGCTTACATAAGCTAATATGTTTTCCAGTGTAATAATCAGCAGTTTCTCGAAACCTTAGAAAGGAGATTGATGCGATCAACTGTCGCAAATATTTAGAAAAATATCTAAACTTGAACAGTAATTAAAAGTTTCAAAGGAACCCGACTCGTCCCTGTCCATATCGACGAGTGTTACTGAACGCTTTCTGTGTTTAACAACGACTGGTTAATTAAGCACGATTTATGATAACAGAGTATAAAAACTTAAGAAACAGTGGAAAAAAATGCTTACTTTCTATACAATATATGCGAAAACCCATCACTTTTAATAACTG
>JAEMPF020008535.1:0-10659 GCA_022496165.2 Catalaphyllia jardinei | reverse complement strand
CAAATACTCACAGTGCGTATTTGCTACCGTAGCAAATACTCACAGTGCGTATTTGCTACCACGAATGCGTATTTTCTACCACGAATGCGTATTTGCTACCACGAATGCGTATTTGCTACCACGAATGCGTATTTGCTACTACGAATGCGTATTTGCTACCGTAACAAATACTCACAGTGCGTATTTGGTACCGTAGCAAATACTCACGGTGAGTATTTTCTATCACAAATGCCTATTTTCACCACAGGAAAAATTAAAGGTCACTTTTTAAACAGAAATGAGTATGGTGCTTCCGCTGGCCATATCAGAAACGGAATTTTGCTACTGATATCGAGTATTTCCTTCACGAAGCAATGTAGGTCTTAGGCGATGAAATATAACTTAACAGTCTTTTTACAGTTAAATATACATGCATTTTCAACTTTTTTATATACTTTTTATATATAATTGTCAGCACTTTCTCTGTTGCCTATTCTTTACTTTTGCCGCTCATCGAATCACTTGTGTAGTGCAAGTTCTATTGTGATGTTCTTGTGTTGTATGAATCATTGACAATAAAAAATATCTTTTGACGGATAAACTGGCCCTTTTTTAACTGAAAGTCTCCACTGTTGTTTAAGGAAGATTCGTCTCTTTAACGGTAAACCACTTTAGGCTACTTATCTGGTTGAAGTCAATAGCCACCTATGTGTCGCGTTATTATATGTCATAAGTCCGCGTTACATGACATTATGTGAGCCACGTAAGCAGGAAAGGTTCACGTGGATTCTTCTGCACGCTGCATAAAGAGGTTTGTAGTATCTTTTACCTTCTTTAGTTTTCAACTGGATCTTATTTAACCTACTTGTACTGTCATGTTTTCACTGGAGGTTTGAGTTATATGCTCCATATTTGTGATCTGTAATGATCAGATGTTTGGATGAAAAATTTTACGCCAAAGCTGCATGAGTACTTTTAGCGGCTAAATACTTGGCATTAATCATTCGGATTCTGGGACGAAATAATCAGTTCTTTCTTTTTTGGCTCTGTTAGGTGTTTATAGTTCATAACTATGTGCCGTTTTATCGGCTTATCTTTAACAGTGAGTTAAAAGTCCTTTTTCTAGTTACTTAACAGTATCATTGATGAATGCGCATCCGATCTACACCATTGTTGATCACTAAAACACGCTAGAGTGTAACCCTTTTTAGATAGCGTTAAGAGCAGAGGTGTGTACAGTTAAATAGCCCATATATTGCAGGCTACTTCTGCTTTGATTGGGAAAACATTAACAGAAAGTGAGAGTCGATTTTTAATTGTTACCTGACAACGTCGTTATCTTCCACACGATTGTCTATCATTAAAAAGTACTTTACACTTACTAGAACCAAACGCAGCTAAATGACAGTTTTAATAGTGATGTTCTCAGCATAGCACAACATAGCACAACCTAGCAAACAATTTCAAAACATAGCACAGCATAGCGCAAAGTAGCATAACATAGTACAACATAGCACAAAGTAGCATAACATAGTACAACATAGCACAAAGTAGCATAACATAGTACAACATAGCGCAACGTATCATAACATAGTACAACATAGCGCAACGTATTATAAGATAGTACAACATAGCGCAACGAAGCATAGCATAGTACAACAAAGCGCAACGTAGCATAACATAGTACAAAAAATGTACAGCAAGGGACAACATGGCACAAAATAGCACAACAAGCGCAACATAGCGCAACATAGCACAACATAGCATTGATGAATGTGCATCAGATCTACACCATTGTTGATCACTGAAACACGCTACAGCGTAACCCTTTAAATAGTGTTAAGAGCAAAAGCGTGTACAGTTAAATAACCTATATATTGTAGGCTTCTCCTTCTTTGATTGGGAAATCATTAACAGAGAGTGAGAGTCGATTTCTTATTGTTACCTGACAGCCGTCGTCAATGATTGCGCATGTTGTCTTCTGCACGATTGCCTATTATTAAAGCGTATTTTACACTTAATAGAACCAAACGCAGCTAAATGACGGTTTTATGCCCCACTATTTCTACAAGGCATGTCCAGCTCTCACTCGTTGCGTCGGTTGAGCTCCGTTTGCTGGGGAACTAAATGACGTGACACACTCTGGCATATTTTGGCCACACAAGTGGCCGTTTATTATTGGTAACACATCTAACCAAAACGAACAGTGTTTAAATCTGTACGACACTGTTCCCAGCAAAGGTGAGGGGATACCCGCCAGAGTCCGAGCACGAAGCAAGCGTGACGCGGACGCCCCCACCCGAAACCAACAGGAACGAGCAGAGAGAGCAAAACATCGATTATACAGCAACAATTTAGATATGGGGAAGCCTTGACCGCAGTCTCCGCAAGATAAGAAGATTAGCCGACAACTATCACGCTATGTCCGAGGCGATAACACACTTGTGGACAGCGCGTGGGATACTCAATACTACAACGGTGTAACCGGTTGAATACCGGGCAAGTAAATGCTGTACTTAGTGAGTAGTCTATGCGACTGTAACTGTAACAGCCGCATATATAACTGAAAGTATAGCCTCTGCGTATACCCCAGCGTAATCTTACTAATATTACTAAATGATATTACGAGAGGTATAGCTTCTGCCTGTACCTCGGCGTATAGAGAAACTGATAAAATGAATATAGCTATATTATATGCTATTACGAGAGATATAGCCCCTGCATATACCCCATATATACCACTATCTAATATGACGAGAGGTATAGCCCCTGCATATACCTTCATATATATATGCCTAGATACTGTTACGAGAGGTATAGCTCCTGCGTATACCTTGGCGTATACAGAAACTTGTCAAATGAATATAGCTTGTTGTACTAACGGACCCTTTGGGCACCCAGAAATTGACCTTAATCGACAGGCGCTGAGTTTGTCATGTTAGTTTGCCGTTGGTGGGCGTTCTAATGTAACGTTGGAAGGCATTAGACTTCCATCGACCAAACAACCTAATTTGCGCGTCCGACATGCCGTTGGCGGCTGCCCACGAAGCCGCACCTATACGAAAGCTGTGTGATTTATACCGTGTGTGGTCTCGATCACAAAACTGTAATGCCCCTTCAAGTGAGCGTATGAAATACTCTCTGTTTACTGGAGGGTTGTCCGGCCAACAAAATAAAGGACCGGAAGAGCAGCCTCGCAGTGCTAAATATTCCAGCAGACGCGATATGGGGCAAACTGGTTTTTCCCGGTAGAAGAGTAAGTCCACTGGATGCGAAGGATCGCTATGCTTGTAGTGAGTAAATGACAATTTCACTGCGTTCGTGTTCCCGTTTTGGTCGTTCATAAAAGTCACTTGATGAATTTGAATAAAATTCCTTTGAGACAGACCAGGACGGGTAGTAATTTCACCTACTCTTAAAGCTGCAAAAAGGGCTAAGGAACACATAGCTTGAGCCAATTTCCTTAGGAATCTTGAAGGTTGGGTTAGGTCTAAGGCTGCTATTATTCTCTCTAACAAGGGTAACGTAACCGGCAATCTAGTGTCGGCGCCGGCCGGACGTATTTTAGAATAGCCTCTCAAAATGAGTTGTACACGATCCGATTTCGAGGGGTCCGGACAACCTACCAGCTTATGAACATAGCCGATTGCTGAGATATATGTCAAAACGGTGGTAGGTGAATAACCTTTTTCGTACAAATATGCCACAAAGAGAGCTAATGTGGCGGAATTAACTGGAAATCGAACGTGATCGAGACGAAAATATATGTGCTCAAAATCTTTGAACATAATCCACAGACGGCGATACGTACTTACTGAGGACTGGCTCAAACTAGCTGCGAGCAGGCAGGTTTAACGCAGCTAAATGACGGTTTTAATAATGATGTTATCAGTAAGAAGGCGTAATACATCCAAAACTATGTTCTTGGCAACTAGAAGAAAGGCCTACAACCTTGGTTAATTCGGCGTTAATTGACCATTATTCCAATTGTTAACATTGAGTTTAAAGACCTTTTTAGTTCTCTGAGAGCGACGTTAATAAAAGCTCACCATATCTCCCACACAACTGTTGATCATCACATTATACCAAAAATTAATAATGAGTGTAACCTTGAGCAATAGATAAAAATAAACTATAAAATGCAGAACTAGAGTAAAGGCGTACGCAGTTAAATAGGCCTGCGTCGTAGATCACTTCGGTTGTACACGTACAGTGAATTTGTGAATTTAAAAGTCCTTTCTATAGCCACAACTGACAACGTCGTTCAGTGAGTGCGCATTAGACTGTCTACACGATTAACGAAACGTACTTTACAGTTCTTAAAACGAAACTAAATAACGAGTGTAACTTTAACACAATCGTAAGGCCAGAACATTCTCTTCTTTTGCTGAAAATGTCATAAATGAACGCGCACCTTATTTTTCACACAACTTTTAATCACTGAAAAAGTAATAGTTGACTTTTAGTACCTAGTTAACCTGTAAAGTTATGTTAACAATATAGTTAAGCATAGTTAACTTTTAGTACGTTATGTACAAAAATTTTATTTTAGTTTGTAGTTGATGTTTAGTACGTTTTGTACATCATTGGATATTATGATTATACAAATTCTGACTGTCTGGCCTTGGAGTCCTTTCCAAGGTTTATGTTAAAAAAATAGTTAATTACCTTTTAGTATATTATGTACTAAAAACTTACTTTTAGTATGTATTTTATGTTTAGTAGGTTTTGTATATTATTGGACATTGTGATTATACCTTGGTGTTCTTTTTTAGACTTATCTTAAGAAAAAGTCGTTAATAAATAATACACATTTTTATCGGATGACTTCTCTCTTACATCTTCCTGATATAAAACGTAATTAATCATTATCATTCCCCTCTCCTTATTCGCATCGAAGAATTTCTCTGTCTGAGAAAACACGACTTTACCCGTTACATTAAACAAGTCACTTTCCATTTATTTTCTTCGGGTGTAAGACATCAATTTTGTGATATATTTATATAGTTGAAAACGATAACTTTTAAGTATTTACTTGATAGTTACAAACGTTTAATTTAACTGGCAGAATTAAAAAAGATATATACATATATCTGGTCATTTAATTTCTCCTCTCCTTATTCACTGGAGCCGTTGTCGGGAACGGAAACTGTAGTTGTTCCACGCGTCCCTATAAAATTAATACTATTCCCGTTTTTTTTGTATTTTTGGCGCTTTTGTTGACTGTCATGCTGTAATTCGTACGTTGCGCAAGGAGATATTGTCAAACAAAATTTAGCAAAAGAATGTCTGCTTTTGTTGAAGAACACAGAGTGTTGATCTCTCAACTTACTTTTTTTAACTTCTTTTAGGGGAAATTTCATTAAATTTAAGTGTCCTTTATAATGAATGATGTGTTTTGCTTTGCTTTTCTTTACTTTTCTTTTCTTTCAAGTGCGACAAATGTAGTGCCCACCGGCGCAACTGACAAATGCGCTTATAACATATCGCACACGCTAGTTTTATCTTATTCCTATTGCGCCTCGAGCGACTCTTACGCTTCCTTCGTGCTCTCCAAACTTCCCGCGTGCATCCATAACTCGCTATAGGCACGCTAAGCATAAGCAAATTCTTAGTTTCAGGACGTTCGCGTCTGGGCATCTCTAGTGTGCACGCTATTCTTTAAGCACGCGGGTGCCACGTCATGTATTTCAAGCGCGCGCACCCAGTCAAAACTCAACAAAATATAGAGCTGATGACCTTTGTGTTAACTTGGTGACCCCAACTGTTTTTACGGCAGATCACTTTCTTTTCTGATTCTTTTCATTATACTAAAAAAAATCTGTAATTGGGAAGTTTTGATTATTTCTCATATACTATTCAAACAGGGTCGAATTGGTGTATGGATACAGGTGTGCGTGAATTAGAAGTTGCAATTTTTATGGCTACTAACTCTACCCGATTTAATTACATATGTAGCAAAGATCTATCAAAGAGGCCTATATATGCTGTGTTAAACACACATAACTTAGATATGATTTTTCAACTTAAATATATGCCGATAGTAATGAATCCGGCCAGAATCCTCTCGAGTAACTGGAAATCCAAGAAATGCTATGGTCTGTGATAAGCCTTATCTTCAACACCAGTTTGGCAACCCTGGAATTTTTTCCTTTTTAATCTAATCTTATCATTTTCTACCTGCAGTCAAAGTTTTAACAAAAATCTGTATGTGGGAAATTTTGGGCGCGAACGTCTGTAAGTTAAAGTTGTAACTATAAGCTATAACTATAGTAACTATAACTATAGACATGTGCACAAATCTAAAAACAAATTATTATGTTTCAGGTGTAGATCTTGTAGCTCAAGTATTCCTTAAGAATGAACGAGAAAATGAGGTAGTACCTCATTAAGCAATCGATCAAGAACCTAACTTGGTGCGTCAAACCGTTTTCAAAACGAAGCTGTTTCCTTGTTTAACAGCGAACGGAAACGAATCATTTTGAAAACGCTCCTCGTTTGACAACGTGTTGAAAATGGGCCGGTTTCAGAAGTGGTCTCGATCGGCGATGTGTAAACGAAATGCGTAACTTCTTCGAAAGCTATGCGGTTAAAAATGAACCCTGTATGTGTAAACAGTGCGCGGGCTGCGCCTTCTCTGTCTTAGCCACATACGTGTGATAATAATAAATATTAACTTTATTTAAGTGTCGAGTGTATTTAGCACTGTAGTACTAATTGGGGACACTGTAAATAATTAACTAAATATAGCAAACAGAACATAAACGACCGAAGACTTTATGAAACAACGCCTGTACGTTTTGCATTTCGCATCCCTACTGTGCACGATTTTTTCATCATTTGCGCGCGTACATGAGCGCGTGCGCGTTCAAAACGTAAGAGATTTCCTTCAAACTAAGCTCGATAGCGAGATATATGCTTCTTTTCTCTTAAACGAACAAGGTGACCCCACTTTTTATTTTATAAATTCAATGAAAACAATATCCGCAATAACTAAGAAAAAAATTGACAAAAATCTATGGCTACTTTTTTGGCAAACGAAATAAATGCTACAGATAGAGATGATGTAACAGTCCAAGTTATGTTTCCTTTAAAAGATAAAAATATTAGTTAATAATGCAGGGTATTTGAAAACATTTTTGCTGGGACGCAGGTGAATAAACAATAAAAAGAAAGTCAAACTCTGTATGATATAGCACACCGCATTGGAATATAATCGCGCCTATTTCTTACGCATGGAGATCACCAAAAGGCACCTTAATAACCTATTTGTCAGCACTGAGGCATGAAAACAAGTACGGCGACCCCCTCTTTTTATTACATTTTTAATATGTCCTTGTCTTGTAACAACAACATACCAAGTTTCACCGGAAATCTATGGCGGGTTCTTTTCCTACGGAATCACCTTACGTTTAGCTTACAAAAAAAAAAGACAAAAGGTTTAATATGATACTAAATATAACAAAATCAGAGAAAGATAATTTCTTTGTTCGTTCAGGGCATATTACTTGTCAGATCTATCCTCTTATGAGTTTAAATGTCATCAATTTATCGTATTTTTCCAAAAAAATAACGCTTCGCCACCAAAACCTGGAAGTGCGTATTTGCTACCAAAATGCGTATTTGCTACGAAATACGTTTCCCTAAATAAATCGTGAAAAAAGCCCTAAATGGAATTATTCGAAGATGGAGGTGGTTCGTCTTTCAAAGCGCAAACCAGAAGAAAAAATAATTTGTTAAAAAGAAAAGAAGGAGTTTTATGACGAAAAAAAAGATTCGAGCACCTTCAAAAAAATCTTCAACTTTAAGGTCGAGTTTACTTCGTAGCCTAAGACAGGATTTTTGCAAAAATTGGCCTGTGAAAGAATTCAAAAATATTTCAGATTGGCGGGGACTTGGGTGGAAACTATTTATTCGTAAGTGACCTTCGGAATCTGCAAAAATCGAAAATTTAGTAGTTTTTTTGGGTCTTTGTACCTACGACTGAGTATTTGCTACGTTAGTCGGACAAAACGCGCGATATTTCCTTCACAATTCTTAACATTCGGTGCATTTCAGTTATGCTGTGAAAAACGAAGTGTAAAGTTAAGCTGTACATCCACCAAACACATTTTAAAGTTTTTTGAAGTATTAAAAATACGAAAAGGAGAAAGGGTAACAAATACGCAGGTAACAATCTAGAGAGAGAGAGAGAAAAAATAATAATAATCGAAGTCTATGGAGAAGAAATTAATTTGTCAGAGCGGCCCTGAATAAGAAGTAGGGTTAACGTTTACGTAGCCCGTGGCGGCAGATGCAGTTTCAGGTGTTTTGCGGGAAGAGGCTCGGCGAGATATCAAAATTCCTTGCGACCATTCATCCACAGAGCTTTACATTTAAGGAGGGTTTGGGTCGACATCACCGCCTGCAAATTGACAACGATCTGCGTTCGGCATTGGAGTCAGAAAATTTATAATTTTCCAATAGTTTCTGTGTAGCATTGCAGCACTTGCTTTCCGAGAAAACCTCAACCGCCTGTTGTATGCGGCCTACTTTAGTTAATAAGTTCCGTGTAAACGGCGTCTCTAATAACTGTGATTTAGTTACGAAACTTCGGTAAGCAGTAACCGTAGTAAACCTCTCTCTTGGAAACACGGCATTTCTATGCAATTTGCTGTTACTGAAGTAAATCCCAACCATTCATAAATATTGTGAATAACCCCAATACTTCCGCTGAATCAACTAACATGCCTGGGCTGTATTTCTTTGAAATTACACTGAAAAATAATTGATATTCATAAGTTAATACCAGATTTTGTCCGTTTGAACGCGCGTCACGTACGAAACCCGCATTTTGATTTCCGGTCTCTTTTTCACATCTTACTTCCGTTCCCCCCAACTGGCAGAGACATGCGAAAAAAGTGAGAAGTTTCATCCCTTGTCACTTACAGTGCTCCGCGCGGTACCGTGAACACTCAGACAGTTTTTGGACATTTTTATGACATTTCTGACGAGTTTGATGCTTGGTAATTGGCAACTGACCAATCAGGGAGGAGATAATCGTGTAAGGCGGAGTAGATCTCCCAGCGTATACATTACAACGACCATGGCGACTTACCAGGTGAAGGTAAAGTACGGGGAGGAAAGATTTAGTACTTTTCTGATCAAGGATATCTCGTTTGGTAAGCTTATGGAAGCGATAAAGCAAAACTGTTCACCGCTTGCACACCTACCCGCTTCAAACATTCGTGTAAGATATCGCGACGAAGACGGCGATATGATCAATCTGTCGGAAGATCCAGATGATTTTGCTTTCGGCGAGATGCTAAGGAGAGCAAAAGAAGTCAAGGATTGGGACTACGGAAAGATATTTCTTCAGGCAAGCGAAGTAGATTCACCGCTACCAAGAAAACTGAGACTAATGGACGTGGAAATGCTGAGTCCTTCAGCTTCTAAAGCTTTCTAACGAATTCAAGTCGCTGCAACCGAAGCATTTGTCTTTCACACCAACACCTGGCGCGCATCTCGCAACAACAGCAGCTCCAAAAAATGCCGAGAAAAGTCCTTTGGACTGCCAGCGACAGGAAATGGAAGAAAATCTTCAGGTTTTGAAAGTGCAAATTGCTAGTGCTAACGAAGAATTGGAGAAAGTGAACAGCAAATCCAGACATTTTCAGTCGCTCAGTGATATCCGAGCTCGACTCTGTAACAACTGTCATTGCAGTGGTCACACAAAAGTAAAATGCTCCAAACCTCCTTGCACGGACATCAGTGTGTGTAAAATAATAGAAAAGCATCCCGAACACAAAACGAAAATTAGCACACTTCAGCGTGAAATTAGATCTCTGGAAAACAAGGCACAAGAAGAGGAAACCCATCTAAAAGGTTTCACGGCCGCTCGTGAGCGCTCAAAATCTTCGTTTTTCTTTGTTATGAGACCTAGATTGAAGGCACAAAACCAAGTTAAGTATGCTAACAGAAGCCGGTTGGATAGGGATCTGATGATTTTGCAAAGAGCGCTCAAAAAAGTTCCGGACTGGTGTGAAGACGAAGACTGGAGACTTCCGATGGTTATAGATCAATACGAGAACTCAAATGTAAACATCTATTTATAAATGGAGCGTCTCACCGCACAAACAGCATAGAAGCCCGGGTAGAAGGCATCTCATTTCTCCTCTTGTTATGTTATGTTTTGTAGGATTGAGTTACATTTTCTCGAGTAAAGTTTAATTAATGTAACCTCAACACCTGTTCCTGTACACCGATTTATTTGAACTTGAGGAATATTTATCAAGGTTAAATAACAAATTACTTTGTTTCATAGCGTTGCGAATTTCAGATTCTCGTTCATTTGTTGAATTCTTTTGGAATTGTTTTACTTTATATGTAGTTATTAGCTAAACAAACCATCGTTTATATTCGATCTTGTAGTTTCTCTTGCGTTACTTCGTCTGTCAGATATGTAATTTTACAACTTAACAATGTCAACAAACGGCAAACTTTGTAAATATGGGATATGTTGTGTTCAGAGATATCATGTAACATTTTTCTAAGCTGAGTTTTCTGATCTGGTTCACAAAAAAGTGAAAAAAAGTGTTTCTCATAAAAAGTATCCACAGGGCTTGAAATATGCATATGAGCTATTAGCAGTAATGTTGAGCATCGCCTGTGCTATTGCGATTTTGGTTTCATTGGCAGCTA
>JAEMPF020008534.1:0-12774 GCA_022496165.2 Catalaphyllia jardinei | reverse complement strand
GGCTCAAATGTTTTTTTTTTTTTTTTTCCGAGTGGTGTGGATCCGCCGAGTAATGTAAGTGCAGGCACAGAGTTACAGGGGACGGCGGAAAGCGCGGGAACCTCTACCAGATACCACACCCAAGATGGCCGCCATCCGGGGAGACAATTTTCAGTTAACTACTCTCCGGGGTTGCTTGCCTACCTTGTGTCACGGTAAAGATGGCGGGCAAGATTTTGAGGTTTAGCGATGTCTAAGGTTTAGCTATAAAAACATACTTCAGTGCATGGAAATCGGGAAAAGCTGGAGGCGTTTACACTGGTTAAAACTGTTTTTCTAAGCGTCATTTGTTTAGCACCGAAGGATTGAGCAATCACTATCGAATTCAACATTCTCGGTCGAGATCGTGTTTATGGTGAAGAAGAAATGAAGCGAGAAAAAATGCGCTCAGGAAACTCATGGCTACTGGCAATCTGAATAACATCGCAATTCTGTCCGCATAAAAGACAAGAACAAGTAAGTCAGTTATTTTAACGTTTCTCTGTTCCGCGAACCAAAAAATTTTCTTCATGAAATTATGGGAAAAATTAAAGTGTCAGTCTTGAGCGAATTTAAAAAAGGAATAAGCGAAATATAATATATTAGATTGCAAGATTGTTTTATTTAAATCAGTCATATTTACCATGAAGACACAGCTCTTGAAGAGAACAGTGAAACTCCGAATCGACCGCCACATTATTGTTATTTTAAGACAAAAAGACAACATGCACAACTACCGCCACGGGTCTCGGAGTGGGAGGGGGGGGGGGGGCTTTAAATTAAAACACTTTGCTTCGTTTCTTAGAAAATATAATATGTTACTTCAAAAAAAACAAACAAACAAATGCAATGTAGCCACATAATTAGCAATGGGTTTCTGTGAGTTTCAAGCTGTCAAATTTGGCCAAAGACGAGAAATCCATCGATGTACGAGAAAACGACAAGGATGTACGAGAAATCGACATACATCTGGCAGAGGTTCTCCGCCTGATTGATCCATTCGACTTTGCGCCTGCGGTACACTTCGTACAGCGGATTGATGTAACGAGCGCTTGAACCTCTGCGGACGAGAAACTTTTCACCTCAAAAAGAACAGAAAGGCAAGTGACTAACGGAGTATTTCCCATGCCAAAGGTCAAAGTACAAAGACAAATATTTTGACTTGAACCCACGGGCGTTGTGTAAGTCAGTGAGAGAACTTCCACATTTTTCTAATACAGCCATGAGTGAGGCGAAAGATGCTATCATTATAGAAGATGAATCTGAAGGTGACGATACTGAAGAACGAACTATATCAGTCAGTTGTTATCAAAACCGAGGAAACGTGTCCTCTTGCCAGGTAACAACATTTCCTTCTACAGATAATTGACTGTTTCTTGAGTTCCGTTTGAATAAAGGTTATCGCTTTCCTGAAACTCTGCTCACAAATTTACGCGGTTTCGTTTCATTTAATTTCGAAAGTGTTGTAAAGACCGAACGGAACGATCATGATAACGAGCTACTCAAAATCATTTCCTCGCCGGAAACAATTCCAGAAAAGAAAAGGTAATGGCAAGTTCATTAGCTTTTGTTTAGGCGTAGCAAAACAACTAGAGCTAAACCAGGTCACTAAGGAACTTTTTTTTTCCAAGGTAGTTCGTCTAAATCAAATAAAGGTGAAACTCCTTTATGTTTACATATGAGACGACGCCACGTGGATCTGGGTGCGAGAGGCTACCATAGTAACGTGACAGAGATCATGGCCGTGTTTTATTAACTTTTTCATTTATTTACTCACTATTTTTCTCGTTTCGGTGGTTTTGTCTCCTTGTTTCGGGTGTTAGTACAATATGCACATACACACCCTTGTGTGATAACGTGACGCATCGCAAATTCGGGGCGGGGCTGTAAAGATGGATGAGTACTAGCACGGCATGCACCCCTGCAGAGCACGCAGGGTATTTTTCACATTTTGACTTAGTATTTTAGCTAAAGCAAGAAATCTAATTTTCTAAAATGGTTTCCTGATCGTACCGTGGATTCGTGGGCGGTTGTGAATGGTCTTTTCGAGAAAGACTTTGTAGCATTCCTTGTGTGAACCGAGACTTTCTTTTATCTTTAGAGAAAAAAGAGGCTGACTTGACATACTTTTATCACGCAGGCGTTCGCGAACGTGACTCCTTCGATTCTGAAAGTAATTTCCAAGCTCAACACGGATAATCTCGCTTGCGATTGTGTTTCCGTGCACCCTGGTGTCGGCGTCTAATGGGTGGTCTAGAGTGCTTTCGAGTGAATTTGCTCGGCGCTACATTTAAGGCGGGGATAAACATGAATAGGAGTGAAATTTCAAGTAATATTAAAAGCAAATTGTTAGGATTAAAATGGTTTGGAAGTATCCGTCTACTAATTCTTCACTTCAAAGTTTACCAAATCTTCAACATTTATTATTTTCCTCAATTTAACCTATCCTTTGAGGAAAAAAAGTAACTTATTCCAAAAATGCCCAAAAATCACCCAAAAGTTTAGACGGAGCCGCCAAACTGTGGTTAATGAGATAAGCAGAGAGCTTTAGCATCACTTGAAACGTGACCGAGATATTGGCGCCGGCAGAAAGGCCGCGTTAAGCGACGTCAAAACAGACTTCATGTACACCCCCGCCTTAACATGCATCTGTTCCGATCTGTTTGACTTCCTCTACATCGTCTGCATTGTGCAGTTGTTGGTTTTCCTTGAGAAAAGGTGCTATCCTATCCACACTAGCGGATAAATTAATAACTGACTGCAACGAAATCAAAGGTGAAATTTTGTAAGGATGAATTTTGTGAAATTTACTCGTGTCGCAGTATCCGCATTGAAACTATCTATAGCGAAGATATTTGTTTACAAACATTGCTTTTGTTATTTAAATGCTGGAAGTGTTAAACAAAAGAACTCTTTGTTTCACCAGCCAATAGTTCTCTGGTTGGCATATTAATAACAATAGGTGACGTCACTGATATCTTTGCTATAACTCTGTCAAACATGTCAGCATTTTTCTCATTGAATTTCGTCCCCGAATTTCGTCTTAGCGGTATGATGGAAACTTCATATAGTGCACCTTTTGGCATCTTTTATGCCGAAAATCTTGCTCGTATTGGTACAGAAATTAATAATGTGATGCATTTAAGAAATTACATTCTCCTAAATGAAGTTGTCTTGCTGGGGAGGAGTTTTGCAACATCTGATTGTGTTGTTTGATTGACAAGAAATATTTTTTCCTTTTTTTTTTTTTTACAAAATTTGATTTTTTTGTTTTAGCTAGAATACCATTCAAAATGTGAAAAATACCCACAGTTTTCTCGATGTCGTCGTGCTCGCTTGTCACAAACGTGGATCTGGGTGTGAGAGGCTGCCATAGTAACGTGACAGCGATCATGGCCATTTTTACTTACTATTTTGCTCGTTTCGGTCGCTTCGTTTCGGTGATTTCGTTTCGCTCGTTTCGCTCGTTTCGTTTCGCTCGTTTCTCTCGTTTCGGTGGTTTCGTTTCGTTGTTTCGGGTTTTACTACAATTTGCACATACACTTACTCATATGTAAACATAAAGGAGTTTTACTATTAATTGATTGAGACGAACTACCTTGGAAAAGTTTTTGAGTGACTTGGTTAACGTTGTAATGATGACGTCAATCGTGCATCTGTTCTCTAATAGATCATAGGCGAGAACCAATCAGAATGCCACAATAACCTGGGTTATTATATAAAAGTAAATCGATTCATATAATCAATGGACATGTGTGAGCTTATTATTAAAACTACGACTGCATACGTGTATGCCAACGAGCAATGGCGACTGCGTTTTCATATTTTGACCCGTTGTTTTTAGTTAACAATTATTCGCCGAAGGCGAAATAATTCTTAACTGCCTTGAACACGAGTTGTTGAAAAGTTTTTTTTTTTTGGTAAAAGGGCGACAGCAGTCATTTCATCAGCATTTCATCATTTCATCAGCAGTCCATCCTTTTAAATATCCTGGACTTACAATGATGGCTTCCAAATAAATG
Organism: Catalaphyllia jardinei; assembly: GCA_022496165.2. Lineage (NCBI taxonomy): Eukaryota > Metazoa > Cnidaria > Anthozoa > Scleractinia > Caryophylliidae > Catalaphyllia > Catalaphyllia jardinei. The sequence continues at coordinate 8,734 of JAEMPF020008534.1, read as the reverse complement.
AAAAATTCATTCACAACTGTCCACCATGTTTACTTGAAGACATGACAAACGTGGCGAACTCAGTAGCCAGGCCTCGAAAATGTCATATTTACCGCCTGGAGCGGTGAGTATGTCATATTCACCGCCTGGAGCGGTGAGTATAACGAAGGAATCGCTCAATCAATCAGATTGCTGGAAGCTCTTTGTCGAGATTCGAAATTATACTAATCCTTGATATTCACCTCTGAAAATTCTACTGATGGTATTATTCACCTTCAGCTTAGTGAAAATAGAAGTATATTCACTTTGACTTTTTGTCGCAAATATCCACCAATGTTCACTTCTCCTTAGGCACCTAATCGTTGCGTAAAGAATCGATAGCATCTTAGCGATGCATTTTTTCAATGAATTTTTCCCCAGTAAATGAAAGAAATAAAATCTAATTTTGTAAGTGAGCATGCAGTATCGAATGCAGAACTACTGTTTCGTAATATCCGCATTCACCACTACACTACCAGGTTGATCCGCCAAAACTCCGCAAAAATAAAGATGATTCCATGGAAAGTGCGCACGAAGGGTTTTATTCACGAGTTGCAATGCATCAAGTGAGCGCAGGGAAGGAGTGAGCTTTAAATGCATCGCAACGAGTGAATAATAATGTCAAATTGGCTATATCAGTGTCGAAGTGGTGCACTAAGACTTCTCAGTTGTGATAGTGCAAAGGTCGATTACTAGCTGAGATTGTTGTGTTTGCTATACCACTCTGCCATCCCAGAAAGTAATATATAAGTCACTGCACGGATTGACTTTGAGGTAGCACGCCGCACTAAATTCCTCTCTTCCTCAGCATTTTTAGTCGTCCGTTAAACTCTGGAACAGGACGCCATGTCTCAAAAAGAATATAGTGCACCTTGGGAACACGATGGGAGACTTCTGCGAAGACGAGAGTGACATTTGTATTACCCGCACATCAAGGAGAATTCTGCAGGGACCTTTTTCCATTAGGGACCTTTTCCATCGCTTTTAGCGCTAAATTTGAAATCGTGTAAGTCAAAACACGCAAAGCAATAATGAAAATAGCCGAGAACGGCGCAACATCGACTGCTCCTTGCCTTTTTCAATTTATACAGTAGACTGATCGCTTAGGTACACTAGGGCTTTTAAAGAAGAAGTATTAAGCCTTTATTCTAAACATTTTTCTAAGCTGTCGATCCTGGATAAGGTTTGTCAAACTGATGTTGAAAATGCGCTAGTTTTATTTTAATTGTATGAAATACTGACTTAATTAATATTCCGATTGAAAGTTTTCTCCATGCAAAAATAACATATTAGCGACTTAGGTACACTCGGGCACTCTAAGTTCCCGATCTGAAGGAAGACTATGCAAAATTCCATGTTTATACGATGACCATAAGTTTTATCAAAATGATGATTTCTAAAACTTATTCTGAATAACTTCATAAAAGGTTGCTTTCGAATTCCAACTCCGCCCCCGCTGACAATAGCGTGCAGTCATGCATAATGAAGCATCGTTAAGGTGTTGAAAAACAGCGTGGTAAATTTAAACTCAGAGATGTAAACATCTGTTTATGCGCGCGATTCACTTATTATCAAAACTCCCTCCTAGTGCGTACCGTTGTGTAACTGAAATGGTTTTTACACAAGAAATGCAGCGCGTTGAGCGGGAGCTCCATTTGAAAATAGCAGCATCCCCGATCAACCCTGCCTTTATTCACATGTCTCCACCTATTCTAAATGGTTGCGACCCCTTATTTTACCCCAAAATAATCTGCGAGGGGCTCGGAAGAAAACGCCCCTGACATTCAGCTTGTAAATATAGTTTGGATTGTCGCGCCTATCTAGTGATATGTATATCAAATGCAGTGATTTAACAACTCCACACCTTTGCTTGTTCTGTGGTCATTCAATATTTCAGCTGTCTATCCATAGACAGGCAGACTTGTTCCAATGCTAAATTTTTCTTCCACTTACTTTGTTAAAATAGGCCCTTTTCACGACCCAGTCACATGGTACAAAATTACATATACTGGTAAGCAAGTTGCACAGTGGGACTTCTAAAACAAAAACAGGTGCATTGTGTTGGAAGTCCCACTGTGCAACTTGCTCATCAGTATATGTAATTTTGTACCATGTGACCGGGTCGTGCAAAGGGCCTATTGGGCCAGATGAGCATGATATCGTAACCATAATAGGTCAGTGACTAGATATCTCTGCATATCGGGACAGTAGACACAGCTTCTGATTGACTTATTAAGAATGTCGGTGTGGTAATGTAGAGTTGGATAAAATGATCTACTCACAGGTACACCAGCTTGGTATTGCTACGAAAGATACTTTCAGTTAAGTTTTTCAACTGGTTGTTTTGCAGGTACCTACCAACCAATAATCACAATCAGTGTCAATATAATTGTACGATAAAATGAAAATTAAATAGTGTGTGCTTAAAGGCTGCATTCCCGATATAATATACCACGGTGCAAGTATGGGGTGTTTTATCAGCTGATATAACACTTGTCATTAGTGTGTGACATTGAACGTGACTTATGAATATTAATTATTAACCAAGACAGCAACTGAGTTAACAAATGGTGATTACATAGTTAATGATCTTTTAACTTATTGCACACACAACGCTGTACAGTATTCGGGGAAGATACCTTTTATCATTCTCTTTGCCACAGTTCTTCCACAAATTTATAAGCCAAAAGTTTAGACTTGTCAGTTGTGTTGGTGCAATGCTCGATTGCTACTGAGACTTTCGTCTTTCCTACCATTCTGCCATCCCAGAAAAAAAAGGTTACTTCACTTATTGATTTTGAGTAGCATTCTGGATTAAGGTATCACATGGTAGGTGAATTGACAGTGTTTGGAAATCACGCTCTTACGCTGGCACTTTGAAACAAAACCCCATCAACCTATACATTTTCTGAAAGCTTAATAGTTATAGAATACAATCATATTTTTGAATTTTTTTAAAAAGTTATTGACGCAGTGCTATGAAAAGAAATGCCCAGAAACACTGCTTGGCTTAAACTGGTTCGCTTCCACGCGTGAATTATCGGAGCAGCGCGATTAACATCGGAAACGTTTTCTTACACATCACCCTCAAAAAGGGTGTCGGTAATTTTCCAGATGTGTTTTGGTTTTTTTTTTCCTACACTCTCCTAAAGTTTGATATTCTGAACCCGGTAGTTTCCTTCCACTAAAGCGGCCATAACCCTTAAACGGAAGCGAAATTAAACAAAGCCCGACACCCTTTTTCGAAGGAGGTATCCAGGAACATACCTGCCGATTGTCAGTCAATTCCCTGGGAAAACGCGCGTAAACGATTTGAAAATGTTCACCTTTATATGCAGTTTTATTTTATCGAAAAAAAGACGAAAAACCTTTTACTAGACTGGTATGATTAGGTGTGAAAATCCCCTCCGCACTGACAGATGTCGGCATGGGTCAGTTTACCACAACAATGGTCATGACAAATTGAAATAAACAGAAGTATTACTACGAATAGCTTTTTAAACAAGTTTGTATTTAAACTGCCGTGATTATTTCTTTTACTAAAAATATTTCATCGGCGGCATTGGTGTTGTGTTGTTCGCGTTAGCCTTCTTCCTTGTCCCGACATTTTTTGAAACCATGCCTCGTAAAGCCAAAAAAATGAAATCTCGAGGTCTACATCGTTTACATCTACATCTGTTGTTGACTCTCTCGCTGTGGAAGTTTCGGAATCGCGTCCGGTCTTCAGCAATTTCGTGCGACTAGCACTTGTTGTATTTTGACCTTCAGCCCTATTGGCGGGACTAGTGTCCTCGAGTTCCTTAAACTATTCTTCTTAGTTTAAAACAATGCCACCAGGAGCCAAAGATCTTGTTCGACGCTGAACTTGCTGGTTCCACCAGATTTTCGCCTCTTCGGCCTCCTCGGAGACAAAATTTGACAAGAACGAAAGCTAACTTGCGATGAAACAACCAGATCGAGAACAGTTCGCGTGCGCAAATAAAATATCACACCGCAATTTGCATTGTATGTGACAACTGGCGGTAAATTTTAGGTGTCAATGGTCAACGCGCCGTAAGAAGTTTAATGAAATTCAAAACTAGTATTTTTTCTCTTTATCGTAAAATGTTAAAAAGCTTTTTGCTCCATTCTTTTTGCAAATTATTTTACTCAGTCTCCTCAATTTGAACAGCGAAAAAAAGATTTTTCGCATTTTTGATAAAAATCCACCTACCATGATACCTTAAATTCACTGCGCGAAAAGCCAAATATTCGGCCCCGAATACGCTCGATTTAAATCGGGTCTGAAACCACTGGTGTGATGTTTTTATTTCATACATACTGAGATTTCATGACCGACATATTTTAAAGGTTGGAAGCCATTTACGGGTATTTGCAAGAAACGGCGCCAAATCCACAACTTGGTACTAAATTCAGTCTATGTTAGCAACTATATATTTCTTATTTTGTTATTTTTTTATAGGCTAATTTGCCGACAGAAAGACTTTACTTTTAAAAGAGAGACGAAGATAATTAGTACTGTTAAAAATAATTGATTTGTGAATGACATCGCGAATTTGCAAATGCCTACAGTTACGAAACATGAAAAGGAAATGTGTCAACCTTGGTTTATAAATAACCAATGTGAAAACCACATTAAAAAAAAAAATCAAAATACGGTAGCTCATAAAATAGTTTGTATAAAATAGTTACTCCTTTAATCTTTATAAGTACTGCTAAACAAGACGCGGAGTCTTTTCCACAGCCGGTTTTGTGGTTTTGTGGATAACTGCTCCACTAAATAACGCTATTGATTGCTGATCTGTGAAGCTGCTGCTTTGTTGAAGCTGATCCAAGGCTCTTAAATCCAGAGGTAGAGGATTGCATTGCTCGCTGCAGCTGCAGGGGGCGGGCTGACAGCTTTTTTTTACTGGATATATTGGCCAGCATTTTGACATGGATTCCTGTCGGCTTGTCGAAAGCCTACTCTAGTTCACGATGCTCTTCAAATTTTTGTGTCCGAAGAATTGTGCTATGTGGGTTGTTGGAACTCCATGGTCCCTGAGAGTTTGTAACATTGTTTTTTTTTAGCACTGTGCACGTGTTTTCTCAATTTTAAATTTTCTAGTTCAGCCTTCTCAAAAGGTTGTTTACGCCGACTTTGCTGCCTTTGAACCACGATTTGCACGAATTGCTTATCAGGCCTACATTTGGTTTACTGCCAAATAAAACGAGCTTTCTGCATCTTTAATGCTCTCAGGTCTTTTCTCTGAAAATAGTACTTTATAAACTTAACATCGTCAGCTGTTTTGTTCAGATTTACATCACCCCAGCACAGATTGTGATGTTTCTGAATTAGTTAAAGATTGAAATCAAGGTTATTGTTTAGCCAGAGAGTTTAGAAGCGCTTCTGGACTTGACTTTTCAAGAAGGTCTTTGCTACATAGTACCTTGATTTTCTTTTCTGTCAAAGGTACATACACCTTTTGCTTGTTCCCTCTACGTTGTTTTGAGCTGTTCTTGCTTGTTTTTTTCAAACGCTAAAATTGTTGATAATACTAGCTTGATATTTTTCTCGTTGAAAATATTGTTCAAATCTAGCAATCATCCCTCGAAGTAATTTCGGCTCGTAGTCACCGTGATGTCAACCTTTAGTTTTAACAGTGAATACGACCTGGCTTACCAATACATTGAGTTAAGCAGGAGGTAAATGTTTAGCTTTCCTGAGCACTAGCTTCCTTTTGAAAAAGGTTTTCTTTAGCAGTCTTACATCTCTGTCGGTCTTTGCTCTCGACCATATGTTGTCTTGCTCTCCTATGAAGTCCTTTATTGCTTCTTCAAGGAGAGAAAATCTTGGCACTTAAATTGTTCCTCCATTCTTTTTTTACGGACACCGAAGCTTGTTGCTCTCCAGTCTGAAGTGCTACTACCCGTGTCTCCCATTGCACGAAGGGGGTGTTTTCACAGTCCTTAGCTCTTTTTTAATTTGTTGGTTTTGTACTTCGCACGAATTATACACTTACTTTTTTCATGTGTTAACCTCAGTATGTATGAATTAAATTTACTATAAAACGTGACTTTTTAAAAATATGAAAGAGTTCCCCAACCAACAAGTAAATCTAACTGGAAGAAAACTTGGGTGAATATAAGCAATTTCGCAGTTTGTGAGTGGGTTTTACTCTCACGATCTGCCATCTGTAGTGCTGTCGTCGTGACAACAATTATGCCGCTGGACCTGCATGTTTTTCTTAAAAATATAATTCTCATATGTTGTCTTAAACAATGATCATCGACTCCCAAGAATCTAATGGAGAGGGTCAAGACAATATGGGTACCATGTGTGTCCCGAAAAAGACACACTTTCCTACATCAAAGCCCACAAACTGGAGCTAACTGGAATATTTGGTTTTTCACAGAAAGGTACTGGAGCAGTGTTTCACTTCCCGTTACATTTATTTGTCTTTATGTGAAATTTCGTGTCCAATTTGTTTCCAAATTACTTGCAGTGTTTTCGTTCTAATCTGATGTTCAATATATTCATTTAGTCTTTTTTGTTTTTCTGCTCATTTCGTTAGAAATGTCTAAGGTTATGTTAGCTTCGTTTGACCATTTACTAAAAGTAACTTTAACGGATTCTTTACATTCCATCTAAAAACCTGCGTTGAACTAGTAAACTAAATTGTAGCGATCAATGTTAGAACAAGTCTATCTAAGAGATGTCATTAAAGTTGCAAGATCAGGTGAAGCTCGCTAATTATGTACAAAGAATGTAATGCCACAAGTTCTGGAACCAGTCCGATACCACTGGAAACAGTTACAAAGCCAAAATAATAAGTCTGTCGTTAACTCGTGTTAAATCATTTCCTGCATTTTTGTCAATGTTTCGTAAAAGAGTTGGCCGGGCTATATGACGCAGCTAAATGCGTCTGTTTAAGAAGTGTAGGGTACAAGTGCGAGTGCCTGACTAATCGTCATTTGTTTAGATTTAGGAAACAGAGCACCCAAAAATTTCCAAAAAAAAAAACAAAGTACAACGTCCAGAACGGTTGACAGAATTTTGACACTTAGTTGTTATGATCTTTTACAAATGATGACAAGTTCAATTTTATTTAAATGTCTCAAGGGTCAAAAGGGAAAACGATTTTTTTAATATGGCTTTGGACCTACTTATTAACATTTTCTTATAGACAAAAATCGCATTTGTTGAAGATACGAAGTTCAATTTGTATCTCAGTAAAGTGTCGTTGTCACAAAAACCTGGCAGGACAAAAAAGATCCAGGTAGGCCGTTTACCTTCACAGTGTAAAAGGTCTCTGTAAAGATTAACAAGCATGACCTTTCCCGAGGTAAGGCGTTCGTTTCTCTTCAAAATATTACCACATCAAATGTTGGCCTCGAAACGGACCTAAACTGGCCGAGATTCTTAACTTTAAGTGTGCCTTAAATATACTTCTAAAAAATTTCAAAAGCTGTAATTTTTTGAGCGACAATATTTACACCTGGAGTTTTGAAAACCGAGTCGGCAAAGCGTTTTTTTTTTTCGTTTTTTGTTGAACTCTTCAAAACTTCCCCTGTCTAATATTAGCTGATGTCGGGTTTTTTGCTTGTCTCTAGTTCGGGAGCTGTGTAGAAGTGGATGCAGACATAATTACCACCTCCGCCCCGTCCCACCCAGTCCCTATGTTTTTTCCCTACCTACAATTCTCTCTTTAATGACCGTTATTTGAAATCAGTGCGCGCCTTCAGCTAAATTTCGGTGCTGTCTAGCAGTTGCAATTTGCGGGTTAAAAAGGATATTTCCAATGGCTATCTACTACTCACTTTTAATCATATTAAAGTCATTGCGACATTTGCTCTATGTCGTATCGGGTAACGCCGACATTCGGTGAAATCGCCCTTAAAATACGTAATTTTTGTTTGAATATTGCCGTTAGTTCTCAAACTAGGATCTTTTTCCGAAATGTACCACCATAAATAAGTTGAGCGATATGTAAGCTTCTACGAATAACAAGCTGGACTTGTTTTATCGCGATTTAGGCATGGCATTTTTACATTTTATTGGCACCGGTTTGATGTTATCGATTACAAAGCGTGACCGGTCGGGAAGCTACCGGGCCGAGGAAAATTGGGTCAGTTCGACAGCGCATGCTTAGAATTGAACACAAACCACCAGATTTAAATATTTGAATAGATTTGACGCATTTTGATATATAATTTGATGGGGTTTGAGCCGATTCTGGCGTGGCAAAATGACTTCAAAAGTCTTCTATCTTGTTCCCTGCTTTCTGTTCGATTGCTACGTGACAGCAATAGGAGGGTGAAAAGCGAAGTTCAGCCAGGGTTGTCCTTCGTATACTTCAGCAAGTATGTAAATTTATTTAAATATATATATATTTTTTAAATATTTTGGGCGGTCAATTGCCAAAATTGCCGAAATTGGTTAATTCCGCCTTGCTTCTTGTATTTATTCTCCCAGCTATTTAAGGTATCAGTGTACCCCAAAATCGACAATTTTGCAAAATATTAGCTATTGATATTCCCAAGTACATCTCTTTGAGTTCTTTTAATTACAAAAAGTTCTGCGAAAAAAGCTTTCTCCTAGACAAAGTTATAAAGAAAAAATAGGTCCGCGGTACGGACATGTGTGGCTTACGAATTACCCTGGTCCCAGAGATTTTTCTTGCCTCTTTGCACAGGCGGCCCAGACGTTGTTTGTGATTTACATACGTGACAGTAT
>JAEMPF020008533.1:0-13914 GCA_022496165.2 Catalaphyllia jardinei | reverse complement strand
AAGGAGGGGAACAAGCGCGTCTCCGACATATTGTGATTGTATCATATTACAGTAGACATAAACATCGTGAAATCCATGTTCCAAGTCTACTGCTCGTTCAGCAGTCGATGTTCTGGAGATAACCTTATTCGGAGAAAATCCTAGCATTTGCCCGATGCCATAAAAATACACTTCGACCTTATTTTCTAATTGTAAGGTCACTTTTCGGTTCAGAGTATCGAAGGATAGTTGCAGTTCGTCTTTAAATCGATCATTCGCGCTGATCACTTCGTTGATCTTGGTTATAAGATCAGCGGCCGAGGAGTAATATCCCGGTGGAACTATTAAAGACTCCCACATTCCGTCTAATTCTTGATTACGGAGATAAAATCGATTTTCAGCATTTCCTTGTACATTATTCCAGCTATGGGGATAATGGATTTCTGTTAGCGCTACTTCCCAGTCCCCAGTCAAGCTGATTGTCTGAGGTAAATATACCCTGTACTCTGTCAATGTGTTGTTGGGGAATTTATCGAGGCTGGCATTGCTAGGAAGATGCACGTAGAACTGTGTTACCTCCATCGTATCTTATGATAAAATGAACGTTTTACTGTAGGTGTTTTTAATTTATAAAAGAAACGACGCAACAAATCATATTTTATTTCACATTCTTTTATTCATCATACACAAAGCCTTTATATTACAATTTCAAAATATCCTTCTCAGCAACCCAACTATTAAACTTGTCTGGGTATCCTTTCCATTTCACAAAATATTCCACTACTCCTTTGCGTTTTCGTTTACGCAAAACTTTTTCAACCCGATAAACATCATCCTCCTTGATTACTTTCTGTAATTCCGCTTCGTAGAATGTTCCGTCTAGGACCTCTCCGTCATCATCTTTCAATTTGTAAACAGGCACCTGTCGCGCAAATCGTTTGTAGATCGTAAACATTTCTTCCGTGAAATTGGGAAGGTAAGACTTTTCAAATATTCGCTTCACTTTGCTGATCCTTACGCGGTCTCCCACTTGAAATTTATATCGCACACGCTTGTCAACGTAATTGCCATACAGTGTGTCCCACACCTTAGCTTCATTGGATTTAGTCACCTGGCTCGGTTTCATTTTAATGCTCCGATGGTAAGTGTTATTGTAGGATTTTACTAACTTAGGTAACACATCGATGTAAGTAAGAGTGTTTTTAGCTGTGAAGTACTTGTACATTTTGTTCTTAAAGGTACGGTTGAATCTCTCTACTACCGATGCTTTGAGGCCAGAGTTGACTGTAAAAAAATCAATGTTATTTTCACGCAGGAATTTCTGAAACACACGATTAAGGAATTCTGTGCCCTGGTCCGTTTGAAGCTTGTTTGGTTTACGACCAGACGATAAAATCGTCTGAAAGGCCTTCACTAGTTCTTGCCCCTGCTTTGTCTTTAAAGGCACGACCCAGGCATACTTGCTGAAAATATCTATACACGTCAGTAGATATTTATATCCCTTGTTGAATCGGCTTAAATTTTGTACATCGACCAGGTCTGCTTGAAATTGTGCATCTATGCCAGGAACAATCACTCGACTTCTCTTATAGTGTCTTCTAGCAGGTTTATGGAGGGTGTAAACGTCTTGTTGACTCAGCCAATCTTGAACTTGTTTGCGAGAAATTTTACTTTTTCCCTTCTCTTTGACCGCTCGGTAAACAGCATCTAAACCACCGAAACTTGCGGGTTGACTTGGGTCGAGATAAACGCTGGACAGTGTTTTCTCCATCGCAAAATTCTGAGTTTTGAACAATCACTTGACCCCCACAACAAGCTAAAACGACACGAATGCGGCTGAAAATGCGCTCTAATACCAGAGAGGGTGAAGACGGCCAGCAACCCATTACTAGTGACCGCTGCGAAGGTCAACACTTGAATGACTTTTCTTCATGCTGCACTCACTTATATAGCTATTCTTGCATTTGGTTAAGAGTGGGAACGAGAAAATCAAATAGTTGTTCCCATTCCTCGTCAGTCAGCCCCAGTTGCTCGACAAAATTTAAAAACACTACTAATCTCCCCCAGTGAATTTCTGTAAACACCTCTGAATGAAGACGTTTTAACTTGTCAAGCATCGATCCTGAAAGTTCACAAAATTGCTCTCTGAGAGCCGTTATTTCACTTGAAGGCATATTCCTCGCTATAAGGCGATAAAAGTAAAATCGTGCCCTAAGAACAGAAAGAGTAAGACCCATGTTAACGTATAGACAGATAAACACACACTGAATCAAAATCAAATCGTGTACACACTTTATTGTTTTAAAAATAGAACTTATTTTGAATTTCGTTAATTACATAGTCAAGGTCCATTAGTTTTTCTTCTTTTCTGACAACGTTCTCAGGACATTGGACTTCTGTAGGGTCAACGTCCATAACTTCTTCAGCGTTGTCATCTTTGTGGATTTCCACTCTACTGAAATCGTCCGTTTTAATACCACAAGGACCATAATAAAGAGCATACAATACGCGTTCTTTCATATCTCTATCATAATTTTCGAGTTCCAAAGAAGTGAGATATAAACTGGTCCAAGGCAACTTCGGCAACTCCGTCAGATAACTTTCCCATGTCTGGCCAAGCTTCAACCCCAGAGTGCTGCAAACACTTTCCACAGTTTTCATCACCACAGCAAGATCTATTTGCTCACGGGCTACATCATGAAAATAGAACCAGGCGTCTTCAGTATCCAACATCAGACAAGAGTGCTGTCTTTGACTGGGGTGTTGAATAGTGCAGCCATGGCATCGATTAACTTTTTCCTCTTGAACGAGCTTGTCAAAAACCGCAGCATAGGTCAGTTGAAACACATGCCCAATAATGGTGGCTACCTTCTTGCGTTGGATCTGCTCAACTTCGTCCACGGTTAACATTGGTTGAGATGTGGATTCGACTTGCATGTTTGAGCCGCTCAAAAATATTATTTACTGGAGTTTGTGACAAGAATAAAATGCTTAACGGAGAACGTGCTTTTATTTTGAATAAGTAAAAGAGTTCTCATGAGCCAATCAGGGTCAAAAGAAATCGGGCAAGACCGGGCAATCTTATTGTTTTTATTGTTTAGAGCGACGCTTATTAGTAAACCTATACCGAATTAGTATGCAGGAAGACACTTTATTAATATGCAGGAAGACAGGGAAGACAGGGAAGACAGGGAAGACAGTTTGAATATTAATGATTTACCTAGACCTACCTAGACTTACCTAGACAGTAACAAGGATTACAATGACCATTATATACTACTTAGGCTAGTGAACTCATTTTACACAACAGGCAAGAAATCCCTGTTCTGGTGTACCGGTTCACAAGAGAATAAACATTGTTCTTTCTTTGTTTCGGAGTCATTGGTTAGCTGTTGTGTATTGTTGGCTCCTCTGTAGCGGCTCTTGCGAACCGGTACACGAGGACAGAACCGACTGACCGAACAGAAAACGGCAAATGTAAAAATGTCACGAACTATAGAAGTCGTGCATGCTAGTCAACCCATTTAACACAATATTATTGTCTGCCTTGACAGGCAGGGAATTCGGTAAAAGCCAGCTTACAGACGAACTAAATCCCGGTATAGTATATCGGGTTTAGTTCGTATAGTATATTGAGTTTAGTTCGTATGCAACGCAGCCTAGTAGAAGCTGACACAGTATAGTTTTGCCAATTCACTCGGTAGAAGGGCAACAATATCTTTGCCTTTCAGTAAATATTAAAAATATCTTGAAGTGGCTTTTAACAAAACGGCGGAAAGTTTCAATGATTAAAAGCAGATCCAAGTTGAATAGCAAAGAAGGTTTCTCTGCCATCTTGATTTTGGCATTTTTGATTGGGCAAACCTCCCTGAAACCTCGCTAATTTATTACATCTAGGATCTCTGGGTGTAAGATTGGCACGTGACCAGCCGATGCCACGGCCTTTAATACTCCCACCCCCAAGCCATCCGGAAACGAGCTTGTTACCGGATACGAGCCTAAGCCATTCATGTATCACTTCCAGATATTATAGGGTATCTAATGCACTATAATAGGGATAAATATACTATACACTATGATAAGGGATACACCAAGTACTTACCGATGCGAGTGGAAAAACCCGCTTGTCAATATCATTGAGAAAAGAGACGAAATACTCAACAGCAGCCTCAGCTTTATGTCACCCGAGCTAATCATAGCGCTTGTAGCGTTGGATTTTCTCATCCTGTTAAGAAAAACCAAAATAGCCGGTTCAGTCGGCGATCCTTGGCCTCCTGAGTCCTCGAAATAATTGGCAGGAATAGAGCGGTGAAAGAAAAGAGATCTGTACAGGCCAGCAAATTATCTACTTCTGAAAATAATTGAATGCACTTTGCTTCATGAAGCAGTTGAACTTAATCCCAGATGCAGTCTCATAACTAAATGCCGATACATTGGATATCGAGACAGTGTGCATCCAGCAGTTTACAATTTTCTGTATTTATTAATCTTTTCTCTAAGACTGAGATCATAAAACCCTTCCATCTGAACAGATTTTCAGTGTTCTTCGGATTGACGAGTTTCTTTTTCTCATCACTTGTTTGCTATGGAGTTAAAGTGTTGCCCGTTAAAGTACTGTCCGTGTTTGAAGGGGAAGGAGAGACATCCTTTTCATCCTTATTGACTGCTGTGGAAACACACGGAACACAGTTAGGAGCGAAAGTACAGAGAGTCTTACAGTGGAACCCTCAGAGCAACTCTCACAGGCAGGAGAGGGCTTCGATTGCTTCTGCATTTTTGCCTCTCATCTGAAAAAATAGATCACGACTTTTTAGTCCATTAAAATTGAGTTCTGATCTTAGAGCTTTGTGACTGGACCAATATCTTAAATTGTTTTAGTCGTTTTATGCGTCAGAAGCGGCCAAAAAAGTCTAAAATAGCGTTACCTAATCGGCTCTAGCTTGTAATATGTAGGACATAATCAGTTCAAAATTAACGTTAGCGAATTCTGATGTTAAAGGCGTTGTCATGAACATGTCAAAACTTATAAAATTTCGTTGGATACCTAATTTTGACAGTCTACTTGTGTTACAAAATGGGAAATAAGTGTATTGAGACTATAAAAGTTGCACTAGGTTGTGATAACCCATTTTTGTAAGAAGGTTTTCCTTATTCTAAAACAAAACAAACTCAACGAGACAAAACCATTAACAGGAAGGGAGTTCTCCTTCCGCAAACTTGGAACAAATAGATGTAGCAATTGTCTACAAAAATTCCTCCTCAAGTGACAGTTTCTCCAAGTTTGATCTGACAGCTCAGAATCATACTATCTGCACATAGCAAATTTTATAATATGTTTGTAACTTCCTTTGGTTTAAAAAAGAAAGCTCACTCAAGCAAAATTATTTTTCTTGGATTCCAGGGTGGCTTTAAGTTTGTTTGTTCAAGCTGGTCCCAGTTTTTAGAACAAATAAGTTCTTTCAATACTTAAAAGTATTGAAAGAACTTATGTCTTCTAATCCACGGGTCGCATCCACCCTTGTAACCAATCCTTCTCAAGATGTTCTTTTCCAAGAGCTATGGAAAGCAAACCAAGATTGAGACACTGTAATTCTTAGTGACAAACGGTCATACGTGTTTAGGACAACTGCGAATGCCTGAAATATTTAGAATTGTGGTACCTGAATCAACTCTCGCTGATTATATAGAATCGCTAGTATTAGAATAGAAAATGCATTTTGCTCTGTACTATGTCTACATACATGGGTTATTAAATTCCAAGAAATATCACACAATAATGGCCTATATTCCACCTCGTGCTATATTTGAACAATAGAGTGTTTCTATCGAAGAACTATGGGCTGATAGTTGCCCCGCGGAAATTTGATGTTCTTAAAACAAATAATTGCCCGAGAGGCGAACCTTCGAGGGCAAATATGCTACTTTTAAGAACGTCAAATTTCCAAGCGGCAAATATCAGACCGATAGTTCCAAGACATAAACACTCTATTGTCTTTATTGTTCACCACTAAATTTTGCCGTAGCGGCATGCCTCAAAACTGAAAAAGACAAGAATTTATTAATCAAAATTTCCAACCGCTATGGAGCGCTTAGGTGTTTCGTATTTTTCGTTGCATCCTCTTGAGATGATATTACATCTGTGCATGTATAAAAAATTTTATATGTCAGTTGCTGACTTCTAAAGAAGAAACCTCTTAAAGAGGAAACCTCGAATCTTGAAACCTCTGCGCCCGCTTGACGTTTTATTCTACCGTAGTTTACCGCAATTTTCAGCCTAAAAAGATACTGTCTTGCTCTTTTCTAACTAAAATCGACATAGGACGATAATTTCTTTTCATCTCATCTAAAAAAAATAACTGTAGGAGAAAGCTGCCTTTCATGAGCCACTTCCGCTGAGCGAGCACTGTCGTCGGATAGTCGCCCTAGGGCATTCTATTGGCAGATAGTGCCTGTGCGAGATCGTATCACGTGATCAGTTTTGACCAATGACGACAAAGGAAAATTTAGTGGTAAACTATAATGCGTTATAAAGGTCTGCCATGACCTTTTTTGTGAAACGGCTTCTGTTGATGGAAAAAGAAGACATTTACCAAGCCAGACATAGAATTAAAGGCCTTGGTTCATTGTTGCTGACGCAACGCAGTGACTTATCCCTAGTCCTTCACGTGTAAAATGGTAGCGTTTGTTCATTGCTCCAAGGAATATCGGGGGTGAACAATCATATAGTTCTGTTTCTTTTGTGAAAAAAAAGAAAACCAAAGAAATTAGGGAAAAACAGAGTCTCATATTTTTTTCCCGATTTTGGATCTAAACAATTTAGTGGTGTGTGCATATTTTTTCTATTCGACTTCATCAACGGCCGCACTAATGTGCCCAGGCCTCCTCCTGCTCTGTCCTGAAGTTATCGGAATTTATGAAGTAAAGGCTAACGTACACTAGCCGATTCTTTTGTTGCAGCTCTGCAGATTTTTTTGTCGGGGTCAAATCGGGTTAAAATTTGCCACACACTAGCCGATTTTTTTGGTCGCGACTAACCGCGTTTAGGCTTGGAGCCAAGTCCATCTCCGCCATATTGGAAAAGACGCTTGTCCAGGTGACTCTCATAACAATTCCCCATTAGTTAAGGTACGTGCGAGCCCCGACAAATAGTCTTGGTCCACTGCACACTAGCCGACAAGGCCCGACAAAACGCTTTGAGATCTAGCACTGTCAGATATCACCTGACAAGCCCCGATTTTGTCGCAGACTTGTCTGAATTCACCGCCCACTAGCCGACAAGTGAATATTTTTTGTCGGCAGACAAAAAAGCGGCTAATGTGCGGTAGCCTTAACCAAACAGCATCGAAGTTCTTCCATCCAGTTTCTAAAACTAACTGTATCATTAGGGATTTAACGCATATACGACGGCAAGGACAACGTCTAGTAAATAATCTGTTTCCATTCTACTTTCGAATTTCTCATTTATTTAGATCCATTCAGTGTGTTTGTTAGTATTTTAAAACTTGCTACGAATGCGTTCATTTCCAAGTAGAAATACGAAAAATTACCAGTTGTGGCTCACGTTCTCCAGAAAATGCACAATTTAGTCGTTTCATGTTGCTGTTTTGAAGAGGGCGCCAAAGAGTTTATAACGTGCATGGCCATATTTTTTTCTTATCAAACCATTGTTGCGTGATACGTGATAGGAAGATTTAAACGAAAAGCAAAGACTAATATAAAGCTGTTTGTTCATCTCCTCCACAATTGGACTAAAACGAGTCTCTCATTTTACTTAAGGAACAAGCACATAAACTTACGTGAGAGGCGTCTCCTCGTTCAATCATGTTTTTCGAGCAAGTGCATGTGCTCTTGAGCATGTTTGCACGTGTTATGGTTCATGTGCTCGTGTATTCGTGTGCTCGCGTACTGGCTTAGGGCCTGCTTACATGGAGGGAGAGTGACCCGGCTAATCGGCCTACCCAACCAGAAGGCTTGACGCATAGCCCTTCTTTACATTCATTCACCTAACTGGGACGGTGGGTGGGCTCCGTGAGTTTTCTTTTGAGCGGCCGCTAAGCACAACAAACAAAATGGCCGACGGAAGAAACTTTTTTTTTTCATCTCATCTCAGCTTCCTGCTTCCTGTTCTCTGCCTAAGGCTCATCTTTTACATTGATCTCTTCACATGGACTGTCATTCTGTTCGGCAGATAACACTAGCTAATGGTAACTGTTACGAAGCCCAGGTGCTACGCATAATATTACATGTAAATAGACGTCGAAAACTCAGAACTTTAACTTTAATACATCCAGTTGTAAATCCAAACTGAAACATCCACGAGCTAACATACTGCGACAAACTTGGTTCATTTCGAACAGCACAATTTAAGCGTTTCAGGTTCAGCTAGTCCAGGTTTTCTACAGACATTAAAGTGAACTAAGTAAATACGGGAACCAAACGAGTGAAATTGTACAGATGTAATCCTTACCGACTGTTTTGTTCCAAGTACAAATGTCCAGAGTTCTTCCAAAACAACAACATGGAGGATCGAGAAATCCAAGACAACCCGCGTGCTTCATAACACGTGATACAAGCACGATATGTCATACACAGGTCCGCAAAACGTGCGCAATGGCAGCCACACCGGCCCCTAAATAAACTACCTGGAAAAGTTTTATTTACATACTAAACAGCTACCATTGTGACCTAAAACATCCTACATGTATAGTACGTACAAGTAAACGCAGCCTTTGTTCATCAATAAACACAGTTTGAATGTTACTTAAGTCGGGTGTCCGCTTATTGTCATCTACTCACGAATCAAGGTGATCGGCCAGGTTCGTTCCATCTTAACTGCAACTTCATATTGTCCAACAGGAATGTCAAATACATCATATTCAAAGGAAATGTTTCTGATATTGTTTAAGGACTTGACATTTCAAGACGACACAACTTGGTGATTGGTCGCGTGAGAACAGTTCTTGTCACTTTGATTTCTCTTTCTCTTCGACGTTTTGCGCGCGTCACGACAGTGGAACTTGTTATCACTTTTGCAGAGCGCACGTACCCATCTTCTCCTTTGAAGACCTCCACAACTCGCGCCAATGGCCATTGACCTCTAGGATAGTGCTCATCTGCTAGTAAAACAAGGTCATCAGCTTTGAGGTTTTCCTTAGGTTCATTCCATTTCTTCCGTTTTTGAAGAGTGGGAAGATATTCTTTGATCCAACGTTTCCAGAATAGGTTTGCTAAGTACTGCGCTTGTCTCCACTGTCGTCTGCAATACATATCCTCCTTCTCAAAGATTCCAGGGGGCACGCTAGCACATGGTCGCAGTTTCAAGAGATGATTCGGTGTAAGGGGTTCTTCATCCATGGGGTCATCACTGTTCCGTGTTAATGGTCTACTGTTTAGGATGTTAGTTGCTTCTGTTAGCACAGTTGACAGCACTTCATCGCAAACCACCTGCTCCTTCAAAAGAGCCCTCGGGATTTGGCGTACAGACCGTATCATCCTCTCCCAAGGGCCCCCCATGTGGCTCGCTCCATGTGGATTAAAGATCCACTCAATACCTCTTTGCGTACAGAACCCACTTATCCTTTGCTGATTCCACTCATCAACAGCATCCTTCAGTTCCTTATCTGCTTTGGTAAAGTTTGAGCCACAGTCACTTCGAATCTCTTTGGGGCATCCTCGGAGATTAATGAATCTCCTCAGTGCATTAATCATGGAGTCTGTATTCAGGCTGTGTGCGACTTCCACATGTATTGCACGGACAGTTAAACATGTAAACAAGCAACCCCAACGTTTAACGCGACTTCTTCCTTGCCTCACCTCTATAGGCCCAAAATAGTCCACACCGACATATGTGAATAGAGGTTCGTGTGGAGTAACTCTATCCTCAGGCAACTTGGCCATGAACTGCTCTCCAGTAGGCGCTTTCCTCCACTGGCAATCAAGACATTTCTTCAAAGTGCGACGCACTGCAGAACGTCCTTTCACAACCCAGAACATTTCCCTCAGGGATGAGAGAACGGATTCTTGGCCGAGGTGGCCCACTTTGCTATGGTGATACTGGATAAGCAGCTCTGTGACATGGTGATGACTGGGAAGGATAACTGGATGCTTCAAATCTTCATCTATCGGAGCACTCTCCAGTCTCCCACCAACTGACAAAAGCCCATTTCTCAACTTCGGATTCAACTTGAAAATCGAAGATCCCTGTTTCTGAATGACTTTCTTGACATGTCGTTCACTAGAACCGGACAACATATTGGCAAGTGCTCTGTACACATCTGGGAACGAAGTCCTCTGCACCCATCGAACTATCTCTTCTTCGGCTCTCTGAAGCTCTATTACCATTAGGTTTCCAATTCTGAGTGCTGTTTTTCCAGAAGAGCAGACGGCATTAGAGGCGGCATCTTCTTTCTTCCTACACATTTTGCTTCGTATAAACTGCTTGTAGCGCAATAGCCATGCAACTGCCCTATTCAATTTCCCCCAGGAAGAGTAGTGATGGATCAGGCTATCAACGGGATCTTGTGAAACAGTGGTAACGTAAATTCTACTCTCCTTTCTTACTTCAGCATCACTGTCCTTCAATCTAGGGACTTGAATCATCGTGGGCCAGCTGTCTTCTTCTTTCCAAAGGAATGTGGGACCATTCAACCACCGGCTGTCTTTTACCATTTCTCGAAGTCTTAACCCTTTCGATGCATCATCTGCCGGATTGTCATCTCGATTGATGCACCTCCAGTCTGAAACAGACGATCCATTACGAATGACGGTGAGGCGATTAGACTCAAAGGTGTGGAACCGTTTAGAGTCATTGCTGAGGCATTTTAGCACTGTGGTAGAGTCTGTCCAGTAACTCACTCGATCTGTTTTAACCTCCAACTCTTCTTTAATTATTTCACTCAGCTTCACAGATATGACTGCAGCCGTCAACACCAATCTCGGTATCGTGATTTCATGAATGGGAGCCAAGCGAGCCTTCCCCATGATAAAGCTGCAATGAATTCGGTAAAAGACATCAACAAGGCGTAAATAGGCTACTGCCCCGTACCCCACTCGTGATCCATCTGAGAAAATGTGCAGCTGAGCGTTCTTAATTTCGGCAAAGTTCTTCGGTTTGAAGCATCGATCAACTTGCAGGTTTTCCAACTTTGGAAGATCTTCAAGCCAGCGGAACCACTGGATTCTATCCTGTTCTGTGATTGCAGCGTCCCAGCCCAATTTCTTCCTGCAGAGGTCTTGCAGCAGTACCTTTGCTTTCATAATGTAAGGGGCAATGAACCCAAGAGGATCGAACAACGAACTCACAACTGAGAGGATTCCACGTCTGGTCATTGGCTTTGTCTCTACAAGATGCTGAAACTTGGTTGCTACATCCCAAATAAATTTGACAGCTTCTACATTCCATTTTAAGCCAAGGGTACAAGCAGTTGGCAGGTCTGCTATGTCTAGGTTAACCACTGAACTTGCTCTTTCATCCTCTGGAATCTCAACCAGCACATCTCGATCATTGCTTAGCCACTTGGTCAATCTAAACCCTCCTTTCATCAGCAGCTGTCGTAACTGTGTTGACAACTTTATTGCGGCTTCAGGTGAAGAGACTGATTTCATTAGGTCATCGACGTACATATTTCTCATCACGATTTGAATCGTGTCGGGGTCAAATTCTTCTTGGTATGTTGATGCTGTCTTCTGTAGGCAGAAGTTGGCACAACTGGGAGACGAAGTCGCACCAAAAAGGTGTTTCACCATGCGGTATTCTTCTGGTTCCCTTTGCAAGTCCCCATCAGGCCACCAAAGAAACCTCAATGCATCACGATCTTGAGGGTCAACATAAACTTGGTGGAACATAGCTTCTATATCGGCAGCCATTGCTACTGGTTCCTGGCGAAATCTGATCAACACTCCCACCAGAGGATTTGCCAAATCAGGACCTTGCAGTAACTGCTGATTCAAGGATGTTGCACAATACCTTGCTGCACAATCAAAAACTACTCTCACCTTCCCCGGTTTCAGTGTGTGCGTCACCGGATGATGTGGAAGATACCAGACTGGTCGCTCTTTCAAATTCAATTCTTCTTTTGGGACTTTCTGAGCATGCCCTTTAACTATGTACTCTTGCATGGTTGTTCGGTACTTCGCAAGGAGATCTTCATCTTTAAGTAGCCGCTTCTTTGGAAGTTGTAATCTTTGTTCTGCCATAGGTTTATTGTTTGTTAGATAGGGAGATCCTGGCCGCCACGGCAGGGCAACTTGGAAATGACTGCCGACTCTTTGCAAGGATTCCTCCATTTTATTCACGGCCATCTTGTCTTCAACTGAAGGTGAGACCTTTGTTCCAAGCACTGAGTCTCCAAAATCAGTCTTCCAAAGTCGTTCGAGTTGCCTTTGCAGGGTTCCATTGTCAATGTCATACTCAACTTGTTCTTCCTCTGATAGAGGGTGATTTACGACAGCTTGTTGCTCCAGCTTCGCAATGGGCTCCCTGTGTATTCCACTGCCAATACTTTCTGACCTCATTGCAGTTTCGAGCTTCAATCCTGCACGGCCAATTTTCTCAGTGGGAAATTTCTTATCCAATAGGCAACCGTCCAAATTGATGTCATGTGTACTTTGGAGGAAGTCCACAGAGCAATGTTCGTCATTTTTACGCTCTCCCATTGGACCCATCACCGTCCATCCCAAACTGTATCGAATAGCTATTGGCTCATCAACTCCACCTGCTTTAAACTCTAATGGGAGGAAAAGACTGGGTTTCTCCTTTAGACCAATCAACAGCAAAACTTCTGTATCTCTTACTGCAGGGATGTCAATGCCTTGCAAATGAGGCCAACGAGCAAGATCTCCTTCCCTGGGAATACAACTTCTAGATATGGGCATCTGAGCTACTGTCCTCACACCCTGCAGCTCCACCGCGATGGACTCATCCATAGACATAACAGTCAAATTTACAACGTGACTCTCCACTTGCACCGAACCCGTCATCCCAGTCAATGTAAAACTCAACCTTTCTCTGTCCAACCCAAGTTTGCTACCTAACTGCTCATGACACAATGTTACCTCTGAACCATTGTCCAGGAGGGCGTATGTCTCAATGATCTGGTTGTTGCTCCTCCCTCCAACCTTCACAGGAACAATTCCGAGACACACTCTTGTCTCTCCAGCTCCAGTAGCTGCTACAGCGATTCTATTGCTATTACCCGCCCCAGTAACATCACAAGATCCTGAAGACGCTTGTATTAATTGTTGCTCTGTAGTAACACTGGTTCCATTGTTGCCACTCTGGCTTGCATTGTCTCTTTGGCTGCTTACACTTCTGAGGCATCTTGCAATTCTGGCAGTTGGACGATGCATAAGGGTGTGGTGATTGCCTCCACAGTCAGGTCTTTGACACTTAAAATTCACTTTTGGGCACGCCTTAGAAATATGTCCCCTTTCCAGGCACTTATTACAAAGCCCACCACTCCGCACAACTCTCCACTTCTCTTCATGGGAGAGACCTTTGAATTTACTGCACTTCCAGATGTCGTGCTGCTTTGAGCAAACCAGACAGGCTGCCCTTGCGTCCACAAAGTTTAGTCCTCTAACATTGTCACTCTGATTGGTTAGTCCAGTTCCAGCAACAAACGATGACAGACCTGGGTAGTTTCCACTTTGATTCACTCTATTTCTCCTATAGCTAGAAGATGTCTCCTTCAAAGACCCAGGAACCATGTCTCGACCAAACTCATTGTCTACCAACTTTGTCCTGTCCTTGACAAATGTTACAAAATCTTGGAACTTAGGTCTGCGGCCAAGCCCAATAATCTTTCCAGCACGCTCAGTCCATCTTCCTCTTAAAAATATTGGCACCTTCTTTGCAAGCTCTCGCAAAGTGTTCATGTGATTTAAATCAGACACATATTCAGCACCCATACCAGTCAAAGTTCGATCTGCAGTGTC
>JAEMPF020008532.1:0-12975 GCA_022496165.2 Catalaphyllia jardinei | reverse complement strand
TCCGCACACTTACTTATCGTTGTCTCCGAATTTGTTCATCGCCTCGTCTGCTACAGTCTGCTTTAGATGACCTCAAGAAGCATTTGTCACGCAATGGGTACCCCCGTGGTATTATTTCATATAACATGAACGATGTAGTCAATAAACACCGAGACAAACCTAAGGATATCATTACAGTGCCAAAAAAAGAAATTTTCGTTGTTTTACCTTATCTAGGAATTCAAAGTAAAATCGTTACTCAACAGCTTAGATCATGTATTTCCAAGTTCTATGGCTGTTTTAATCCTAAGATTATTTTCAGAAACACTCGCCGAATTAAGTCTTTTTTCCCCTATAAAGACAGGCTCAGCCGCTGCCTTAAGTCTAAAGTAGTTTATAGGGCTAGTTGCTGGGATTGTGATGATTGCTACATTGGGAAAACAAAACGTCGTTTACATGACAGGAAAACGGAACATTTCAAGGCGCTGACGAGCAACAGTCATTCATCTGCCATTGCTGATCACATGACCCAAACAGGCCACAAAATTAAATGGGATCACTTTGACATTTTAGCCACTGGACAATCTGATATACACTGTAAAATTAAGGAAACCTTGTTGATTCGCGATTTAAAACCAGCGCTCAATGAAAATGTTGGCAGTGAGAAACTTCTTCTCTACTAGCCATTCATATTTTTTCCCGCAGATTTAACTAGGTCTGTTTATTTTCATTTACTTTTTCATTGTCATTACTTTCCTTATTTGGTATTAGCCTTCGTGTTTAAATTTAATTGTAATTTTGTTAGCCGTTACTTCTGAAGATGTATGTTGGAGCATACGAAACGTTAAGTTCATGAAAGAAAGTTTTTGCAACATGCGTTGTCTCGTTATGTTTATAACCGCAATTTGTGTGTTATTTTTACTCAAGTTGAAATGGCCGAAGAATAAGAGTGTCTATAATTGGGTTTAATAAAGAAATATTGAAAAATGAACAGAATATAGGACCAGAATAGAATACAGGTGCCTAATCTCAGTCAAGATACAGACATTCTTAATATTCATTGCGACCTTATCAATGATTCACTTGTAGACGGTCAAGATACAGACATCATTTATTCCTTCTCAACCAGTGTGCTTCAACCTAGTTACTCATTCACCATTGAACCACGAAGAGTTACATTCAATCCCACTAATAAGAATAGTATAAGTAGTATCAGGATATACATCACTGATGGAAAAAGAAGATTAATTAACCTGAATGGAGCTGATACATCTTTTTCATTAATTCTAAAAAGGATAGAATAATATAACATAATAGTATAAGGAAACCATTTGAATTCACCAGGGTTTATCATCCAAAACTCGGTATTTTTGTAGATAAACATGTAGGATCAGGGATTATCGTTGATAATATTTTCAAACCAATGAAGAGTGCTGCGTCATCTGTTGTAAAAAAGTTCGCCAAGAAATCAGGTGAGAAGGCATTAAAATCAGTAGGTGAAAGGGTAGGTAAAAAGACATCTGAGAAGTCGGGAGACCTGATAATGAAAAAGCTTAGGAATATGAGAATTGATGATGAGCTAAAGTAGTTCCACCACAGCAAGAAGAAAGTACTGATATGTTAATCAATAGATTGATATCAGGATCAGGTTTGAAAAGAAGGAGTAGAGTAAAAATTATGTAATATAATAATATAATGGCTTTCAGAACAAGTGAATACTTACAAAGGTATGAGTTGGTTCGATATCAATTAGATGATGTTATTCGGATCCCAGCTAATGGTCAACACCAACAAAAAAATGGGTACAAGTTTACGATTAATGACAGGTCTTCATACTACGATTGGTACAATGCTTATTTCGAGGTACAGTTTCAGTTGCAAAAATTGGCTGATGGAGCACGCTATGTTGTTGCAGATCGTGCAGCAGTTATCAATGGAGCCCATTCATTAATTAACCATATTATGATAAAGAGTGCTGGTAAGATTGTGTATGGTACTAATAATCTCCATAAAGTTACTTTTGTGAAGAACCTCCTCGAATATAGTGATGATTTTAGTCGTAGCGTTGCCAAAAACTCTCTTTGGTATTTGGATACAGATTCCACCTCTGCCAACACTAATACAGGTTATCAGGCTAGAAAACTTTTGATGACAGACGCAGATGTTCTCAAAGATGTCAATGTAATCATACCTCTTAATCGTTACAGTTTCTTTGAAGAGTTGCATGAACGAATGTTAGTCCCAATGCAACTCGAGTTCAATATAGAGTTACAGAATGATGATGAATTAATATTTAAGGCAGCCGCAGCAGATGATGGTCGAGTGGTTGTTAATAGATTCCTACTATGGGTCCCAAGATTGTTACCAAAGGACAGCTTATTTGATAATTTTGTCAATTCCTTTATGAAAGAGAAGACTTGGACGTATAAAAGAGAATTGTATCAGGTTTCCGCACCAACACATAGCAGCGGGTTCTTCCAGATCTCCTCCAGCATTGATAATGTTATTGCGATCTTTGTATATCTACAACGAGCTAAAACAAACAAAGCAAAAATGAATCCGTACCTCTTTGATACTTTCAAATTACATTCAGCCGACAACGTTGCTGCTAACCATCGTTATTTGACGACATGTAGATTGGAATACGGGAATGGAATATTCTATCCAGAAACCGAATACGATTCAGAATCAAAAGTAAGGATATTCAACGATTTGATGTCTTATGGTATGAGAAAGAATAATTACAACACCGGCACACATCTCAACCTAGCTAATTACAACTCTCTTTATTCTCTCATATACTTTGATTTGTCCTTTCAAACAGAAAAAGTAACTAGAGACCCAAAGCAGTTGATATTTAGGTATAAACTCAATGCTAATACGTTAGACGCTGATGCTTTTAGCGTACACGCTATCGTCCTATATGAAGAGACAGTCGTAATCGATAAGGTGGGAAATGAATTGGTCATAGTATAAAAGCATTGATAAGAATGATACATTCTTAATTCAGATATGTTTTGTAATAGGAAATTATATAACATATATTATATACAAGAAATGACTCAACTTTTTGCAATAAATGTTAAACTATCAGAAAATCAGAAGAAGAATATTGGTGATGCTTATAGTAAAAGAGAAACAGTCGTCATAAGGCTAACGAACGACTCTCTTCATGGGAATGACACTCTACACGTCCCAGCTACAGTGAAGAAGAGATTGGAGAAGAATCGGAAATTGAATAAAGGTATGGACATCAAACTTTCCAAGACTAATATCAGAAAGCAAGTTGGTGGTAGCTTACTAACCTCAGCTCTAGCTCTTGCGCGTGCATTTGGACCAACCATTGCGAAAACTATGGGATTGGCAGCTTTAGCAGGGGCCTCCAGTACAGGAGCACAACAAATTGTTAAAAAGATATCTGGAAAAGGACAAACTGGAGGTTTCCTCATTCCACAAAATAAGATTGATAAGCTTATTGCAAACAAACACCTACTAACTGTAAAACAGAAGAAAGATATATTGGACGCTCTTCAAACAGATTCAGGTGTGGTACTTGGTACTTTACTTGCCAGTATTGGGATTCCAATGGTTTTAAAAGCTTTGACTGGAAAGGGTGCCCCCAAGATTGGATCACTTTCAAAAGGGGGAAAGGGAGCTCCGAGAATAGGTGCATATAGGTCGCCACCGTTTTTTGGCAGTTGGGGTGACAACCAAGTTGGTATGGGAAAGAAAAGACAATAAAAAAAAAGGATTGGGTCTACTATTAGGACCAAACAGCCCGTTCAATCAAATTCCACTTCTAGGAGCATTACTATGAAACCTAAATTCCATGAAAACATCCCATTAAGCAATCATGATCTGCTAAAATGGTGTAGATATCTCAACATCCCAATCAATGATGTTCTATCAAGAGATGGGAAGGTTCCACATAATCATAACCAAGCACTATTCATCTACAATCTTGAACCATCATATATGAGTGGAAGCCATTGGGTAGCTACTTATGTAAAAGATGGTGTGATAAATTATTTTGATAGTTTTGGTATGCCTCCTTTTCAAGAAATGGTAAATCATGCGAAAAGAAAGAATTTAACTCTACTTCATCAAAATAATCAAATTCAAAATATAAATACAACCACATGTGGATACTTTTGTTTGTACTTTTTGAATGAAATGAATAAGGGGAAGTCGTATCATGATTTATTAAAAGTGTTCAATATATATGATACAATGAAAAATGAAAGATTCATCAAATATCATTTCAAAAATATATAATATATATATATGTCTGGATTTATGAAAACGATGCTAGAGAAATTGAAATGGCGCGCCAAGCGGGCGTTTTTTTCTCGCCAGAAACTATCTCCAAAGTCGACGATATAAAAATTAAAAGGAAAGTCAGTCTTTTTTCTCCTTCTCCGCCCGTTTATCTTGCTTTTCTTGCCGTCCTGTCCATTTTTTTTCCCTTTATGTAGCTCTTATTTGGCCTAAAAGAGCAGTCAAAATAAGGTGAAACCGAGCTCTTTAGCACTGTTTTCATAAATCCAGACATATATATAAATGGTAAAATCATATTGCGTAAAACAGAAGAAACAAACTGAATGCGTTCCAGTGAGCGAACGATATACTATGATGTTGAAATGCACTTGTGCTGAATGTGGGATAACAAAGACCAAATTTGTCAAGAACAAGGGAAACTGATTGAGCCCTCACAAGATGCGGGCTTACTTGGAGAGGCATTGCTCAAAGGTGGTGTTAAAGGTTTATTCAATCTCGGACGAGCTGGTGCTGCAAAGGTTGTTAAATCAGATTTTGTCAAACAAAAAATAAAAGAGACGGCTAACCAATATCTTGATCAAGCTTTGGACAGTTTCATATCAGACTTATCAAAAAAATTGGATCCAACACATAGTGGTAGTGGATTACCAATACCATTTCCATTTGTTGATTGGAAGAAAGCTTGGGATGTTGTCACTGCACCTGGATTGTTCAAAGGACCTGAAATGAGTGCAAAAGAGGGTAGAGCCTTGGTTGCTGAATACAAGAGACAATACAAAGCTTACAAAGATGCTGGAGGTAGCAGATCATACAACTCATGGATTAAATGGAAAGGTTATGGTGTAGGGTTAGACATCCATAATGCCATTTTCAAGGTTGCACCCAAAAAGGTTTTGTGATGCCTGGGCATAAATATACAGGCCCTGGAAACCCTCTTGAAGAGCAACTGAGGTATGATCCCAATACTGGTCAGATACTTGAGATATATCAACAACCAACAGGTAGAACAGATGCAGTCAGTTTGCAGCATGATGTTGATTACTCGGTTTGCGGTAATAAACCAAAAGGTGATCAAGTGAAGTGCAAAAATGAGGCTGATCGTAAGATGGTCAAAGCTCTTGATGCTATTCCATGGAAAGATCGACAATGGGGTCATACTGTGGCTAGGAACGCTATAGCAGCTAAGTCTAAATTAGGCATGGGTGTTAAGAAACCAAAAAACGGGAAAAGCCGTCGAGTGAGGAAAACTGGCAAGAAAAATTAGCTGATGAGTTACATACGCCCATAAAACGGAATTTCACTCGGCGGCGTGTAATCACAAATCATATCGATGAAATATGGGCAAGTGATTTGGTTGAAATGCAACAGTTCAGTAAATGGAACAAAGGTTATCGATATCTTCTAATGGTTATTGATGTATTCAGCAAATATGGTTGGATCGTTCCATTGAAGGATAAGAAAGGTGAATCTGTCACTGAAGCATTCAAAACAATATTCAAAGAAGGAAGAAAACCACAATATATTTGGGTTGACAAAGGAAAAGAGTTCTATAACAAACATGTGAAAGACCTATTAGAGAAAAATGGGATACAAATGTACTCAACTGAGAATGAAGAGAAGTCATCAGTAGTTGAAAGATGGAATAGGACAATTAAATCTAAAATGTGGAAACAATTCACAATTCAAGGTAACACAATGTATCTGGAGATGTTACCTAAACTAGTAAAACAACACAACAACACAAAACATTCAAGCATAAAAATGACACCGGTTGAAGCATCTGATAAGAGTAATGAGGGTAGAGTTTACTTCAATTTATACGGTGATATGGAAACATCAAAACAGAAACCAAAATTTAAAATATGTGATAAGGTCAGAATATCCAAGTATAAACGGAATGTGTTTGATAAGGGTTATACACCAAATTGGACAGAAGAAGTGTTCACAGTTGATAAGATCCAATACACAAATCCAATAACTTATAAAATAAGAGATCTCAGAGGTGAAGATATTCAAGGGAGTTTCTATGAATCTGAATTATTGAAAGCCAAACAGGATGTTTTACGTATTGATAAAATAGTTAGCATTATAAGGATTATAAGAAGAAACAAGATTTAGTTAAATGGAAGGGATACAGTGATGATTTTAACAGTTTGATTCCTATGAAGGATTTAGGAAATATATGAAAGTGATTTAAACACAAGTTATGTAATCTTATATTGATAAGACGATATAGTATGATTATCATATTATACCGCGTTTTTATCAAGACTGATTATTGCTATTAATGATAGCCAAAAATATCATTATTTTTGGGTATTTTTGCAATGTTTCTTGTGAACGTTTTTATAACCATTATTGTATACTTTGTCACAGTTTGGACATTGGTATTCCTTGTTTCTCCATTTTTGATTGGATTCTATCTGTTTTTTCTTCCTATCCTCATCTGATAATATCCGTTGTCTGATATAAGCCGATTTTTTGTAATCAGTTGGTAAGTCTTCTTGTTTGATATATTCAAATGTATAAGAATGACCATCTTTCTTCGACACACCTGATTTGCAATGATTGAGACCCTCGCAAGCCATTTTGACGATGCCAGCATTGATGCTTAAATGTTGATTGACTGAATACAAGCTATTGAAGAATGAAATTTCATTTGTATTCTTATTAGTTGCCTTTATACATTTTTTATTTTGATGATTTTTGGCAGCGAATGTATAATCACGGTCCTTTGTTGATTTCTTAAGATTTTCTGATCTAGTTAAAAGTTGGAGATTACATAATCGGTTGTCATCTTTTTTATTATTAATATGGTCAATCTCTTTTCCCTCAGGTATTAATCCATTATGACATTCCCAGATGAATCTATGGACGTAATATGTTTTCTGCCCTGATTGACCATGTTTTCTCACCATACATCGCATATAACCATTACGCTGCTTGATACTTTTGTTGGGCGCTTGTTTGATTATATGTATGATGTTTCCATCACTGTCTGCAGCATATAAGTCATAAGTTGGATGAGTAGTGTAAACGCAGTTGTCAATTGTAATTTTTGTCATTATAATATAGCATAGAAAATATATCTTTTAATCAAAATATTTATATTAAATCTTAAATAAATATTATAAATATAATTAAAGTTGTTGGTTGTTTTTCATTATTTTCAATAGTAAACAATTCATAAATCAGATCTCAACATATAGTATGAACAACTGCGATCTCTCAAAACTAACCAAGTCTCAACTGATCAATTTAATATTGAAGCAGAATGAGAAAATAAAACTATTGTTTCAGCAAAATATGAAACAGCAGCCTAAAAATAACAATATAATTCTTCCACCACCAGAGTTCAGGAATGATTACAAACCAATCCCACTACCAAGGAAAAATGTAAAACAGATGGTACAAGAATATGAAAACAATATCATTAATCCACCATTAGAATTTAGGGATAAACCAACACCTTTACCAAGAAAAAATGTAAAACAGATAGTGCAGGATTATGAAAACAATATTATTCCTCCACCATCAGAGTTTATAGATGATCACAAACCAGTCCCAGCTCTGAGGACTAAGAAACCAGTACCACTACCAAGGACTAATAAACCAGTCCCAACCCCTAGAACCAAAATAGAAGAAACTGCTAGAGCTTTGAAGGGTTACACAAAGTCCTTCGAAATCAGCATTAGAAATAATAAAGATCCTATTAAGCAACTGCAAAACACAAGAAAAGCAGTTGAATATCATATTGTTAGGATGGTTACATCTATGAAAGGTCTAAAATTCGTTGAAACTCTTGTGGTAACTTTCAAAAAATTAGCAAAAGATGAAATAATATACAAAACCGCTTATTTCAATAGCAAACCTATTACCATCATTAATAACACACAAAACCCTGAAGCATTACAATTATCAAAACAACAAATCCTTAATATGATAGCTCAATGGATTTCTGAAGGTTCTGGTTGGACTATTGAATCTGTTGATAATCATTATCTCAATATTGTAAAATATGAACCAATGAAAGGCTCATCATATATTGAACTTCCCCTAGAACTCAGAAACAGTAAAAAGGGATTGATCAACATGAAAAATGAGGATAATGAATGCTTCAGATGGTGTCACATCAGACGATTAAATCCTCAAGATAAGGATCCACAGAGGATCAAAAAATCAGATAAGGAATATGTTAAAAATTTAGATTATTCAGGAATTGAATTTCCAGTAACCACAAAGCAATACAATAAAATTGAAAAGCAAAATGAGATCAATATCAATGTATATGGATATGAAAACAAACAACCATATCCAATATTTGTTTCAAAAGAAAAATATGACAAACATTTGCATTTATTATTAATAACTGAAAATGATAATAAACATTATGTTTTAATTAAAGATTTCAACAGGTTCATGTTCAACCAAACGAAGTATGAACATAAGAAGCACTTTTGCGCGCATTGTCTCCAGTGTTTCAGCTCTGAAAGAGTTTTGAACAATCACATAGACAATTTCATTCAAGTCAATGGAGCGCAAGCAGTAAAAATGCCTGACGAAGATAATGATATCCTAAAATATAATAATCATAATAAAGAACATCCTGTGCCATTTGTGATCTATGCTGACTTCGAGGCATTAACAGAAAAAATATCTGGTTGCCAACCCAATAATAATAAATCATATACAGAGGTATACCAAAAGCATACAGACTGTGGATATGGTTATAAGGTTATCTGTTGTTATAATGATAAATATAGCAAGCCGGTTAAAATATACCGAGGTGAAAAGGCAGTTTACAAATTCATGGAAGCCATGTTAGAAGAAGTTAAATATTGTAGGAAGATTATCAGAAGAGATTTCAAACAATTGTTGGAAACAAATAATGGAGAAATTAAAATACCTGTTATATTCCATAATCTCCGTGGTTATGACAGCCATTTCATTATGCAAGAGATTGGAGCTATTGTTAAGAATAATACATTCATAAATAAAAAAGGTGAAAAATGTCAAATGAATATTAATGCCATACCTAATAATATGGAGAAATATTTGGCGTTCATGCTTGGTAATAATTTAGTTCTACAGTATTTTAAATAATGAACATATATCTGATGAAGATTATGAACACGCTCAAAATGTTTGGAATAAATTCTCTCTAAAAAATATGGGAGAGTATCATGATTTATATTTGAAATCAGATATTCTATTATTAGCAGATGTATTTGAGAATTTCAGGAAAACATGTCTTCAATATTATAAATTAGACCCAAGCCATTATTTCACATCTCCTGGTTTATCATGGGATGCTATGTTGAAGATGACTAATATCAAATTAGAACTCATGACTGATATTGATATGTTCCAGTTTATTGAGAAAGGCCTGCGTGGTGGAATTAGTTATATTGCTAACAGATATGGTAAAGCAAATAATAAATATATGAAAGAATACAATAAGAAAGCACCATCAAAGTATATTATGTATCTTGACGCAAATAATCTCTATGGTTGGGCTATGAGTCAGTATCTCCCAACAGGTGGATTCAGATGGATGACACAAAAACAAATTGATAAATTAGATTTGACTAAGTATGAGGAAGACAGCAATAAAGGATTGATATTAGAAGTCGATCTCAAATATCCCAAAAAATTACACAATCTACACAATGATTATCCACTAGCAGCAAAAAAGGTGGAAGTAACAAATGATATGCTATCTGATTACTGCAAAAAAATATCTGATAAATATAATATATCAACCGGCTGGTTCACAAGCTTATACCAACCTTGAGGAAAAAAGAAAAGTACGTTTTACATTATAGGAACCTATAGCAGCTAAGTGGCTTTCACTCAACAGTTCTCTTTATAAAAAGGAAGGTATAACCTTGCCTAGTTCCTGTACGGCTATCTCCCAGGCCTTCGCGGTCAATTGATTTCGGTGACGTATCTCAGACGAACAGCCCGGAGTAGCCTAGACAATTACAGAGTGCGCATGCGTTTGGATCAGCAGCAGAATGTTTGTTGATTTTGGCTGAACTTCAGGGAATTATATTCCTGGTCTTTCGTAACTTTTACGTGCGGCAGGAAGCCAAAGGAGCTCATTGCCTTATCGGCTTTGCTATCCGGCCAATTTCAATCATTCTCACCAAATAACTCAGTCGGAGAAGATGTTGATTATTGCAACTCGTTGGAATGAAATCGGAAATTGCTTCTAGCAAGTTTGCTGCAGTTTGGCACTGAAGAGCAACTTCCTTAGAACTTACGGTTAGAAAATTGTTATCTTCAGTTTTCATACAAACTTTTTATTTGACATGTACTTCAACTGTTAGCCTGAGCCACCACTTTATCAAGTTTCGATTGCTAACTGGTTGTAACCTGTAATAAATGCAGAATGTTTTACATGTAATAGTTTCGACTTTTTTACTTAAACTGGAAAAATCTTTCGCTCCCGTATGAATTTGATTTTATAAATCTGTTGAAATATTTTTATGTGTCACGGAGTTCAGTATAGTAGCCCTTGTCATAATGAAATAATAATTTTGTCGCTGCCTCGTCATCTGAGTGAAAGGAGAAATTGACTTGTTGTTTTTCATCTCCTTACATGTATATTAAAGAGAACTCTAGAAACGGTTGCCGTAGTACTTCCTTGTTTAGTAAATAAGCCTGTGGTTAAGTGGTTCTTTCAGAGATGTACGTACAGAAATGCAAGGTCAAGTTTAATTTAATTTCGCAAGGTAATTATCTGCCGTAAAACTTGTTGGTTACAAGACAGCGCTGCCAGTGAATTCTTGTTTATTGCATACGCTTGGCGGTCAAGATTTTGTTAAATAATTACTGATTTAGAAAGCTACTGCAGCTTACTCTTAAAACAGAAATTTCAGAAATTCGGTATATTTTTGTTTTCTTCAATCAAGCGCTACGGTTACATGTAATAGAAACTTCAATATTTCGAATAATCAGTATTTGCCGGTAAATAGTAGTTTTAAAGCGGCGATGCTTCTGACTCGATAAATGTCCGTTTGGATCCAAATAGGCCTTTTAACTTGACCAATTAACCTTAAACCAAAACCAAGGATTTTAAAATGCTATTCTCCCGCGGTCTCTCTCCCAGAAATGCTCAGAGAATTCCCTCCCGCGAGACGAAGTCGGGTCGGTGAAAAAGTGAGAAATTGTCTCACTTTTCGGATTTTTGTCTAGGCCACACTTTTCGCCCTGGACCACGTGACCCAAAACGAATGACCGAGGCGTACTATCGAGGCCTAGGAACTAGGCAAGGTATAACCTTCAATGAGGAGTGGAAAATATATTTTTTAAAACCAAGAAGCTGCAAATGAAAATCCTTCTAGGGATGTCACAGATTGCACTGAGAAAAACCAAGGATAACAATAGGCCTTTAACGGCTGGGTATTTGAAGCAACCTAGAAGATTAAAACGATTAATTCATCTTGATGAAGGATTTAAATGTTTACAGGCATTAAGAGGTTCACCCCCCTACTTTGAAAAAGCTAAAAAAGATCTCTTTGCAATGATCCGTCAACTTGGCCCAGCTACATTGTTTTGCAGTTTTTCATCGCTGAAACTCGGTGGATTCAACTTCTTAGAATTCCTGGTCAGCTAGTAGACAATAAGCAATATAATAACATTCAACATGTGGAATTGGAGAACTTAAACTGGGAGGAAAAGTGCAGATTAATTCAAAGTGACCCAGTTACGTGTGCTAGACATTTTGATTATCAGTTTAATCAATTTCTTTATAAGTTTCTGATGAGTAAATGCCCAACCCTTAGGCCAAATTTCAGACTGGTTTTACCGAGTTGAATACTAGCAACGTGGCTCACCTCAAATCCATATGCTGATCTGGCTCAAAGATGCTCCAGTGTTTGGAGTGGATGAGGATGATGCCATTGCTGCTTTCATAGATCATATTATAAGCTGTCAAAAACCCTCCAACAACCCTGAGTTGCATAACCTTGTTAACAGACAAATTCATAGACATTCTCATACTTGTAAAAAGAAAGCAAAGCAGGAATGTAGATTCAATTTTCCTCAACCTCCTATGGGATCAACTAAAATTATCCTTTAACCGGCAATATGCCTTCCAATGAAATAAAACATCACAATGAATCTTGGAAAGCTATAAATAAGCACTTGAATGGTTTGAAAGAAGGGAAAGAAATCACCTTTGTTCAGTTGCTTATTGACTTAAATATAACAGAAAAGAATTACTTGCTTGCTGTTTCTTCTTGTCTTAATACTCCAACCATATTTTTAAAAAGGAGTCCAAGTGAACTGAGAGTCAACAACTACAATCCTGCATGTGCCTGGAGAGCAAATATGGACATACAGTTTTTACTTGATGTTTAGGCCTGTGCTATGTATATTGTATCTTATATTTCAAGAGCACAAAAAAGAATGAGTGAGCTATTGAGAAAAACATGCGATGAAGCTAGAGAAAAGGGATCATGTTTACTGTAGGTAGTGTCGGTCGATACTATCAGTCGATATATCGACCGACACATATGTCAACC
The DNA here is from genome assembly GCA_022496165.2 of Catalaphyllia jardinei. Taxonomy (NCBI): domain Eukaryota; kingdom Metazoa; phylum Cnidaria; class Anthozoa; order Scleractinia; family Caryophylliidae; genus Catalaphyllia; species Catalaphyllia jardinei. Next base: position 187 of record JAEMPF020008532.1, on the reverse strand, counting down.
GAGTGTCGACCGCTACTCGGCCGACATATCGACCGCGACTTGACCGGGTGTCGGTCGAGTATCGGTCGAGCATCGGCCGATATATCGACGGATGTGTATGTCGACCGATACGGTTTTAGTTCGTCGACACTCAGCCGATACGGATCAGTTTTTGTTTCTGTGGAACCCACCTCGGTTCTGAAAAACC
>JAEMPF020006059.1:0-13941 GCA_022496165.2 Catalaphyllia jardinei | reverse complement strand
CTCGTGCTGTTTAAACCTAAAATGTCTTGGAGCGACGGTTATAATTACTGCCTTCTTCAACGAGGTAATGGATATTACGAAGACAGTGAAGACTCTCAATCTAGCCAAGAAACGGATTCTTCCCAATCTAGCCAAGAAACGGATTCTTCCCAAGAAGTGACAGAGCACTTAAACCCTTGGTCGCGCATATTAGATGAAGCTCAGGAACGCCACGAGGTTCAGCCCAATGCTTTGGTCGACGAGTACAAAAGAAACGGAGATTCGGAAAATGTAGCTCACCTTAAAGCGCAGAACGCTCTCCTTCCTCTCTACAGAAAAGAATTGAGAAAAGTACTGTTAGAGTATCTGCAGTGGATGCGAGCGATGAAGAAAGATTACACCTTTCAAAAAGTGATGGAAACTCAAAAAGATCTCAAAGATACAGATGGATTTGATTGGTTAGAATCGACAGAACTAGCCATCGATAAGCGGAAGTTCTTGCTTAATCGATTGTTTGTGAAGCAACCCATTCCACAAGATGAAGACTAGCCCTACTGTGTTTTGTTCTCAATAAAAAAATGTATTTCAAACCGATATCTAGTGTGTTGTTCTATTGGAGTTTATTTCTTTGTTTAGGGGACTTCAGTTTTATTGTTCATTGCATTCTAATTTCCTGATTTACTTTGTGTTAAACACTTCGTTGTGGAGCTTTCGTTATCAATAAATGTATTTTTTTAAATTCATTTCAAATCTCTGTGTATTTGAACCATTTCGCTAATAAAAGTAATATTCAACAAACGTGTTGTTGGAAAATATTTACTGTCGCGTGTTGACAATTAATTAGCGCTCCGAACTTCTATTGTTGTAATTTCAGTTGTAGAGCTGTCCCATGGGTTTCTCCGTTGGAGAGTTTGTATGCAAATCTAGGGCTGAAAGTAGTGACTAAGGGAGCGGAAAAAAAGAGCAGCTAAAAATTAATTCTCTCTCTTCTTAGCAAAGCTGAGAGTGCAGATAAAAACATAATAGATATTTTCATGAGCCAAACAGGATTAAAAGAACCCGGCTTCGAAAATCGGAGAACGTTTTCAAAGAAAGCTAGAGAACCTTTGAAATTATTACGCGTTCAAAAATTTGCGCTTGTCAATGGTTCCGAATCACGGACTGATAAGCAAGAGTTCAAAGCAGTTTGAAATTCGCAAACGTTGGTGAAAAAAGCCATCTTCACGATAATCGTTTCGAAATCGAACAAAGTTTTCAAATTTCCAGCGAGTTCAAGTTGAATCAAGGAATGAGGCTTTCGTTAAAATTTGCGCTTTTATTCTGAACAGATAAAAGAGTTTTTCAACCAGGGTTTACTATTAGCGGGCAAGTTTAGGCAACCTTATTGTTTTCATTGTACTAGAGCGACGCTTATTACCAAACCTATACCGAATTAGTATGCAGGAAGACACTTTACCTAGGCAGTTCATTAGTATGCAGGAACGCATTTTACCTAGACAGTTTGAATATTAATTATTTACCTAGACCTACCTGGACTTACCTATTACTACTCACCTGTTAGTAGATACTGGCTCGTAGCCCGACCATAAAGGTTATTAGCATCAAGATACATAATATACTTTGATGGCGCCTTCTCATCGTATCCTCTCATGTATTTATTGTTTGCTTTACCATAACGATTGGCCATATAGCTGACACCACCACGCAGTCCCACTTCAATGAACTGGAACATATCAATGTCAGTCATCAATTCCAGCTTAATATTAGTCATATTCAACATAACGTCCCATGACAAACCAGGAGATGTGAAATAATGGCATGGGTCAAACTTGTAATATTCAAGACATGTTCTCCTAAAGTTTTCAAATACACCAGCTAATAGGAGGATGTCAGATGCAAGGTATAAGTCATGATACTCTCCCATATTTTTTAGAGAGAATGTATTCCACACATTTTGGGCATGTTTGTAATCTTCATCTGATATATGCTCATTGTTCAGTATGTTGTGAAATGCTTCTTTTGATGGAAGTTGTTCTTTGAACTTATCAAAACTGTCCATATAGTCATAGTGGTAAACTCCTTTTCTGGTCATTAGATCTAGCTCTTGACCTTCAAATATTTCAGAGGTGTATTTCAATGATTCTCTTGGTACATTACTCACTAGTTTGTCTAGACTGGAACTCATAAATTGGAAACTATCAAGGAACACTAAGCTATTACCAAGCATGAACGCCATATATTTCTCCATATTATTAGGGATGGCATTGATTGTCATCTGTTGCTCCTCACCCTTCTTATTTGTGTATGTATGTTTCTTAACAATAGCTCCAATCTCCTGCATGATAAAATGAGAGTCATACCCACGGAGATTATGAAATTTAACTGGTATTTTTACTTCTTGTGGATTTACTCTGAGTTTCAAATTACAATCTTGATGAGCTGAGTCTCTATATTTACCGGTGATATGACAGTGGTCTCGAACTGGAATATCTTTATCAGTATATTTTTTATTACAAATATGACATTCTTCAGCTTTTTGAAATTGCTCTTTGTCTTCTTTCATCATTCTCAATGGTTTGTTTAATTCTTTTTTCATCAATCTCTTACAATATTTGACTTCTTCCAACATAGCTTCCATGAATTTATACACAGCCTTTTTACCCCTGTACCTTTTAGCAGGTTTGCTGTATTTATCATTATAGCAACAGACGACCTTATAACCGTATCCACAGTCTGTATGCTTCTGATATGCCTTAGTATATGATTTATCATTATTGGGTTGACAACCAGATATCTTTTCTGTTATGGCCTGAAAGTCTGCATAGATCACAGATGGTACAGGCTGTTGTTTGTGGAAGTTGTTGAATTTTAGGATGTTGTTATCTTCATTAGGCATTTTTACTGCTTGTGCTCCATTAACTTGAATGCAATTATCTTTATGATTGTTCAAGACTCTTTCAGAGCTGAAACACTGAAGACAATGCATACAAAAGTGCTTTCTTTCCTTATGTTTTGTTTTGTTATACATAAAACTGTTGAAATCTTTGATGAGGACGTAGTGTTTATTTTCATCCTCAGTGATCAATAATAAATTCATCTGTCTATCATAGTTTTCTTTTGACACATAGACAGGATATGGTTGTTTGTTTTCATATCCATATACATTGATGTTGATCTCATTTTGCTTTTCAATTTTGTTGTATTGCTTTCTGGTTACTGGGAATTCAATTCCTAAATAATCTAAATTTTTATTATATTCACTGTCTGATTTTTTGATCCTTTGTGGATCTTTATCTTGTGGATTTAAATGTCTGATGTGACACCCGATCTGAAGCATTCATTATCCTCATTTTTCATGTTGATCAATCCTTTTCTACTGTTTCTGAGTTCTGGGGGAAGTTCAATATATGATGAGCCTTTCATTGGCTCATATTGTACGATATTGATATAATGATTGTCAACAGATTCAATAGTCCAACCGGAACCTTCAGATATCCATTGAGCTGTCATGTTTAAGATTGGCTGTTTTGATAATTGTAACGCTTCTGGGATTTCTGTGTTGTTGATGATGGTAAGAGGTTTGCTATTGAAATATGCGGTTTTGTACAGTGTTTCATCTTTTGCTGATTTTTTGAATGGTACCGTAAGCGTTTCAACGAATTTTAGACCTTTCACATCTGTGAGAATGTTTGTGATATGATCTTCGATGGCTTTTCTTGTGTTTTGTTGTTGTTCAAGCGGGTCTTTGTTGTTATTGATGCTTATTTCGAAGGACTTTGTGTAACCCTTCAGGGCTCTAGCAGTTTCCTCTATTTTAGTCCTTGGTAATGGAACTGGTTTTGGTTGATTGGTTATACGATTCCAATTTTTATTAATCTTATTAATACGTCGTTGATGTTTGATATTTTGAATCTTAATTTTTTCACTATCTTTTATAGGTTGTTTGATGATATCATCTTGAGACATATTTTTTCATACTTCAATACTTCATTAATGATATTTTGTCTTGTATTTTTATTGTGGAGATCCTTCCAAGTAAATCCCAATTGTTTGGCAGTTGGGAGATACCTCATTGAGAGATATTTGGTCTTACTTATTTGGAAAGGAGTTGTTCGCGTTTTGCTTTTTTTAGTCGTTGGTTTGTCTTGTGTTTCAACTTGCTGCTTCTTGTCGCGTGACAGCAGTTTCTTGATTTGTGAATCTTTTTTGATTAGTAGACTAATCAATTTAGATTTGGTAAGTTTTGAGAGATCACGTGTGTTCATACTATAGGTTGAGATAATTTTTTCCATTCTATATACTATGTTTATATAATTGTTTTAAATATCAATGTGTGGTGCGTTTAAATTGTAAATTTGTTTGAGAATAATTTTTCTGAGACGATACTCCATCTGTTTAGAAGGATTTTATAGTTTTTTTCTAAGACGATATTCATCTATTGAGATTTGAGATGAAAAAAGTGATTGAGCTTTTAAAATATTGAAAAGTGAAACAATTGTTGATTATGATTTTTGATTATGATTTTTTATATATTTATTGATCCTTTATAGCTTGGGCATTTTTCATGTGTTTCTTTGTATTTAGATGGTTCCATTTCCCGGCTAATGTGTAATTACTATTTCCACATGTAGGACATTTCCATTCTTTATTCACCATGTACTTGGTCTTGCTTTGTGTGATTGATTGCTTTCTTTCTTAATTCTTCACTGAAATGTTTGATTGGTGTATGAATATTTTTTGGTCTTACCATTGTATATACTATATATTTATATATTCTTATGATATTTTATAGTACGTTTAAATCCTTCATTGGAATCCAACTGTTAAAATCATCACCATATCCCTTCCACTTCACCAAAGCTTGTTTCTTCTTATAATCTCTACGAATGACTTTATCAATGCGAAAAACATCCTGCTTGGCTTTTAATAATTCAGGTTCATAGAAACTCCCTTGAATATCTTCACCTCTGAGATCCTTTACTTTATATGTTTTTGGATTTGTGTATTGGATATTATCAACTGTGAACACTTCTTCTGTCCAATATGGTGTATAACCCTTATCGAACACATTCCGTTTGTACTTAGATATTCGGACCTTATCACCTATTTTATATTTTGGTTTCCGTTTTGATGTTTCCATATCACCATATAGATTGAAGTAAACTGTACCCTCATTCTTTTTCTTTGAATCCTCAACTGGTGTCATTTTTATGCTTGAATGTTTTATGTTGTTGTATTGTTTTACTAGTTTAGGTAATATGTCTAGATACATTGTATTACCTTGAACTGTGAACTGTTTCCACATTTTGGATTTAATTGTCCTATTCCATCTTTCAACTACTGATGACTTCTCTTCATTCTCAGTTGAGTACATATGTATCCCATTTTTCTCTAATAGGTCTTTCACATGTTTGTTATAGAACTCTTTTCCCTTGTCAACCCAAATGTATTGTGGTTTTCTGCCTTCCTTGAATATTGTTTTGAATGCTTCAGTGACAGATTCACCTTTCTTATCCTTCAATGGAACGATCCAACCATATTTGCTGAATACATCAATAACCATTAGAAGATATCGGTAACCCTTGTTCCATTTACTAAACTGTTGCATTTCAACTATATCACTTGCCCATATTTCATCGATATGATTTGTGATTACACGCCGCCGAGTGAAGTTTCCTTTTATGGGTGTATGTAACTCATCTGCTAATTTTTCTTGCCAGTTTTCCTCACTCGACGGCTTTTCCCGTTTTTTGGCTTCTTAACACCCATACCTAATTAGGACTTAGCTGCTATGGCGTTCCTAGCCACAGTATGACCCCATTGTCGATCTTTCCAAGGAATTGCATCGAGAGCTTTGACCATCTTACGATCAGCTTCATTTTTGCACTTCACTTGATCACCTTTTGGTTTATTACCACAAACTGAGTAATCACCATCATGCTGCATACTGACTGCATCTGTTCTACCTGTTGGTTGTTGATATATCTCAAGTATCTGACCAGTATTAGGATCATACCTCAGTTGCTCTTCAAGAGGGTTTCCAGGGCCTGTATACTTATGTCCAGGCATCACAAAACCTTTTTTAGGTGCAACTTGAGAATAGCATTATTTTTGTATTCAGCAACCAAGGCTCTACCCTCTTCTGCACTCACTTCAGGTCCTTTGAACAATCCAGGTGTAGTGACAACATTCCAAGCTTTCTTCCAATCAACAGACGGAAATGGTATTGGTAATCCACTACCGCTATGTGTTGGATCAAGTCTTTTAGATAAATCTGATGTGAAACAGTCTAATGCTTTATCAAGATATTGGTTGGCTGTCTCTTTCATTTTTTGTTTGATAAAATCTGATTTGACAGCCTTCGAAGCACCAACTCGTCCCAGATTCCATAAACCTTTTGCGGCACCTTTGAGTAATGCCTCTCCAAGTAAGCCCCCAGCTTGTGAGGGCTCAATCAGTTTTTTGATTTTTTACTACTTGAATTCAACATAGAATCTATATTCTTTTTTTGGCTCTTTGTGAGTTTACTTTTATTGAGTGTTTCTAATATAGATTTGGGAATTACTTGATGTTTGTCAATACACTCAGCCGCGGTTCCATATTTTCTTCCACGTGGTGGATTTTTGACTCCACAATATGGGCCGTCAGTTTTCTTTCTTGGTAATGCGCCCCAGTTGGATTTTTTACAAATTTGGTCTTTGTTATCCCACATTCAGCACAAGTGCATTTCAACATCATACGCCCATTTTTAGCTTTAGCAAATCGTTCACTCCCTGGAACGCATTCAGTTTGCTTCTTCTGTTTAACACAATATGATTTCACCATTTTATATATATAATTTAGATATTGTTGATATAATATTCAATGAATCTCTCATTGTCCATTGTATCATGTATATTGAACACTTAATAAATCATAATATGAATTTCCTTTATTCATTTAATTCAAAAAGTATAAACAAAAGTATCCACATGTGGTTGTATTTATATTTTGAATTTGATTATTTTGATGAAGCAGAGTCAAATTCTTTCTTTTCGCATGATTTACCATTTCTTGAAAAGGAGGCATACCAAAACTATCAAAATAATGTATTACACCATTTTTTACATAAGTAGCTACCCAATGGCTTCCACTCATATATGATGGTTCAAGATTGTAAATAAATAATGCTTGGTTATGATTATGTGGAACCTTCCCATCTCTTGATAGAACATCATTGATTGGGATGTTGAGATATCTGCAGCATTTTAGCAGATCATGATTGCTTAATGGGATGTCTTCATGGAATTTAGGTTTCACAGTATTGCCCCTAGAAGTGGAATTTGATTGAATGGGCTGTTTAGTCCTAATAGTAGACCCTTTCCTTTTTTTTTTGTTTGTCTTTTCTTTCCCATACCAACTTAGTTGTCACCCCGACTGCCAAAAAACGGTGGCGACCTATATGCACCTATTCTCGGAGCTCCTCTTCCCCTTGGAGGAGGTTGGGTAGGTGATCCAATCTTGAGAGCACCCCTTCCAGTCAAAGCTTTTAAAACCATTGGAATCCCAATACTGGCAAGTAAAGTACCAAGGAAACCACCTGATTGTTTTTTTGTTGGTTTTATATGAACACTTGAACCTGTTTGAAGAGCGTCCAATATATCTTTCTTTTGTTTTACAGTTAGTAGGTGTTTGTTTGCAATAAGCTTATCAATCTTATTTTGTGGAATGAGGAAACCTCCAGTTTGTCCTTTTCCGGATATCTTTTTAACAATTTGGCTTGCACCTGCGCTGGTTGCTCCTGCTAAAGCTGCCAATCCCATGGTTTTCGCAATGGTTGGTCCGAATGCACGCGCAAGAGCCAGAGCTGAGGTTAGTAAACTACCACCACCTTGCTTTCTGATATTGGTCTTGGAAAGCTTTATATCCATACCTTTATTCAATTTCCAATTCTTCTCCAATCTCTTCTTCACTGTAGCTGGGACATGTACAGTGTCGTTTCCGCGAAGAGAGTCATTCGTTAGCCTTATGACAACTGTTTCTCTTTTACGGTAAGCATCACCAATATTCTTCTTCTGATTTTCTGATAGTTTGACATTTATTTCGAAAAGCTGAGTCATTTCTTGTATATAATATATGTTATATAATTTCCTATTACAAAGCATATCTGAATTAAGAATGTCGCATTCTTATCAATTCTTTTATACTATGACCAATTCATTTCCCACCTTGTCGATGACGATAGTCTCATCATATAGGACAATAGCATGGACATTGAAATTTGCAGCACTATTTGCGCTCAGTTTATACCTGAATATCAACTGCTTTGGGTCTCTAGTTACTTTATCTGTTTGATAGGACAAATCAAAATATATGAGAGAATAAAGAGAGTTGTAATTAGACATGTTGAGTTGGGTACCGCTATTGTAATTATTCTTTCTCATTCCATATGACATCATCGCGTTGAAGATCCTTACCTTTGATTCTGAATCGTATTCAGTTTCCGGATAGAATACTCCATTTCCATATTCCAATCTACATGACGTGAGACTGCTATTATTATTAGCCGCATTCAGTTTAAAAGTATCAAAGTGGTAAGGATTTGTATCTTTATCGTTTGTTTTATTTTGTTGGAGGTAAACAAAGACGGAAACAACATTGTCAATACTTAGTGAGATCTGGAAGAATCCACTGCTCTGTGTTGGATTGGAAGCCGTATACAATTCTCTTTTATACGTCCAAGATTTCTTTGACAAAAAGGATTCAATAAACTTATCGTATAAAGTGTCCTTTGGTACTAGTCACGGAACCCATAGTAAGAATCTATTGACAACCACTCGACTAGCAGCTGCTGCAGCTACCTTATATATTAATTCTGTGTCATTCTGTAACTGTATATCGAACTCAAGTTGCATTGGGACTAACATTTTATCATTTAACTCTTCAAAGAAACCGTACCGATTAAGAGGTATAATTGCATTGACATCTTTGGCGGCATCCTCAGCGTCACCACCCTCACCAATTCTTTTCGTCAACTGTCTTCTAGCCTCAAATCCTGTATTTCCAGCAGCAGTCATATCAGCCAAATTTGCTACATCCAGATACCAAAAACTATCTTTAGCCACCGAGCGACTGAAATCATCACTGTATTCTAAGAGGTTCTTGACAAAAGTTACTTTATGAAGATTACCAGTTTCATATACAATCTTACCAGCACTCTTTATCGTCAAATGGTTAATTAATGAATGAGCTCCATTAATAACTGTTGATCGGGTTTCATCTGGAATACCTGTACCATCAGCCAATATTTGTAACTGAAACTGCACCTCAAAATAAGCATTGTACCAATCGTAGAATGCAGACCTATCATTGATTGTGAACTTATACCCATTTTTTTCTGGTGTTGATTGTTTTGTGGGATCTCAATAACATCATTCAGTTGAAATCGAACCAACTCATATCTTTGCAAATATTCACTTGTTCTGAAAGCCATTATATTAATATATTACATAATTTTACTCTACCTCCTTCTTTTCAAACCTGATCTTGATATCAATCTATCGATGATCATATCTGTACTTTCTTCTTGGGCTGGGTTCTCATCACTAATTCTTATATTCCTTAGCTTTTTCATTATCAGGTCTCCTGACTTCTCAGATGTCTTTTTACCTACCCTTTCACCTACTGATTTTAATGCCTTCTCACCTGATTTCTTGGCGAACTTTTTTACAACAGATGACGCAGCACTCTTCATTGGTTTGAAAATATTATCAACGATAATCCCCAATCCTACATGTTTATCCACAAAAATACCGAGTTTTGGATGATAAACCCTGGTGAATTCAAATATTTGGTTATAAAAACGAGCGATAAAAATTGAGAACGACGTTTCGACCGCTCCACGGTCATTTTCAAGTTCAAGTTCATGAATAAAAACTCCGCATATATACAATTTCTGAAACAATGGGATGAAAGGTAAAAAGCTAAGTATTTACATACGAACAATAAAAATAATAACAATACCAGAATGTAAAAATGAAGTGAAAATAAGAGGTGAAGAGAATGAAAACTAATTGCGAGTGCTAAGCAGTCAAGTCAGTCAAAATAATTATCATTTACAACCAAGTTTTCGATTTTATAAAGACTTTGGTGACAAGATTAGTGGAGAAGCATGGTCCAGTATAAAAATGAAAGGTAATCAATTAGAGAGTGGTACTTATACCTCTGTTTTTGAAATATTCGTTATTGGTGATGCTGGTGATTTTCTTGTTGATGATACAATAATTTTTAATGTCCATGGTGACAGTCATTATACGATTAATACATTCGATAGTGACAAAATATCCAATCAATATACTAAATCAATTATTCAATTCACTTCTGATGGAAGAGTTGGAGTAGATGATGGGATAAAATTCCAAATTAGATATTATGGTTCTCATTACAATAAAAATATAAAATTTCTATTTTATTCAAGAGTGATTAAGGGTAAACAGTCGACAAGTTTCGACCATACTATTTTTAATGTCCGTGATGTTGTTGATAATCATATGATTCTCTATTTTGAAAATTTAAATCTCAATGGCAATCTTATTGATGGTTTAGGTGATCCTGTAGCATACGCTAATGCTGCTAATAAGAAATATGTCGATATTGAAAACTCTCGACAAAACATTGCTATTGCTGATAAAGCCAGTAAATCTTACGTCGATGGAGAAATAGCAAAAGTCCACATAGATACTACACCATTACTTCCGAGAGATGGAAGCAGACCAATGTTTGGAGATCTAAATATGGAAAACAATTATATTCTCAGTGTTAACAATGTCTCTGATCATCAACCAGATGATGAATATAGTGTTATAATAAAAGATTTGTGAAGTGTTTTTAATAAAGGATATTTGAACTCAAATTTTATAAAATTAAAAGATGAAGATAGAAAACAATACTTTGATCTCAATCAAAGTATAATAAAAAATTGTGAACCCTATTATGATGGTATTTTTGATGATAACAGTTTAGTCAGTAAAGCATTTGTTGATTCTCAAATTGCTAAAATACCACATGCTGTAAATACAGACAAATTTATTCATGTTGATGGCACAGTAGCAATGAATGCAGATTTTAATGCTGGTTGACTTTTCATTGATAATGTTAAAACAATTGTTGAAGACGATGGAGAAAATCCAAATTATGAACAAATAAAACATAAAGCTGTTAATTTTGAACTTTTAAAAAGTACACGAGACTATTTAGTCCGTTTCATTTCTGAGAAAGATTACTTATTAACAGATGGAAGTGAAGCAATGACTGGAAATTTAGATATGGGAAATCAAAATATAATTAATTTGAAAGAACCAGAAGATTACCAAGCCACATATGCCACCAATGTAAAATTTGTCGCTAATGCAATTGTTGATAATAATACAATTATGGATGGTATAATTGATAAGAAAATAAAAGCGTGTGAAATAAATTTCATAGAGTCAATCGATAAAGAAAATGTCTTCAAAAGAGTGATGGATAATGATGAATTCAAAGAAGATGATGATGACATTCATAAAATTGGAGTTCAGAATAGAAATTTTCATTTGGTAAACAAAAAGACTTATGAATTCAAGATTGATTATGATTCCAATATTGGTTATTATAGGACCAGACTATCAATTGATTTGGTATATCTACCAAAAGGTCTATAAAATGTATGTTGAAAATGATATCACAATTGATGAGATAAATGCATCAAGTGGAACTCTATCAGTGATCAAAATAAATTCAAAAATAAATGGAACAAGTACAAGAAGCATAATACAATTATCAAAAAACATCATCTTTCCCAGTTTTGATGATTTAGATATTGACATAAGATTGAAAAGTAAAACTGATCCCCAAACTACTATTTATGTTGTTGTTTACGGTGTTAAAGGTCAAGTCAATAATGTACCAGTAAATCTTTGGGATCGTCTTTACTATTATGACAATGATTCCGTCAAATATGAAGCAGCAATTGATATGAATGATAGTAAAATAACTGGAGTCGCTGATGGTACTGAAGACAGTGATGTTATTACAAAATCACAATTTGATAGATTCATTATAGAAAGAACATATTATTATTACACACATAATTTAAATCACAACAACACAAAAAATGTTAAATTCAATCTTTTCAATAAATACCCCATAATATCAACAATAAATGAAGCAATAGAAATAAAACTTAGTGGTTATTATCACATTATATACACTGATTATTATAAAGGAAATGGTGACACATTCAGAATCCATAAACAAACCACACCAGTATTTATTTCATCTTTCGACTCCCAATCAAATTGGACATCATTCATTATAAACATTGTCCTTGAATTCGAAATTGGTGATTATATTCAATTTTCTTTCAGATCAAATTCAACTCGTCTTCTTGGAGTAGGACACAGCACATTTTACATCCAATATTTACATCCATGAATATAAATATATAAACTAATATATATGTTAGATATACGCATCAATATATTCAACTGGAATCACATTTCAGATGAACTAACAGAAGAACAGGTTGAAGAATTAAAATCTTACCACCACGCATATCATAAAAAGTGTTTTGCTTACAAGCTGGCATTGAAACGTTTCAAAGAATGGAAATTATTGGGGAATTCATTATCCATCATATTTACATCTGGAGGTTTAGCAAGTAGTATAGCAACAATCAGTACAGCAGCGCTTCTGATTCAAGGTTGGATGAAGCATAAAGCCCTTGATCTCAAGATCCAAAATTGTACATATGCTTACCAAAGCTATCAACATCTTCTGAATGAGATAAAGGATATGATGAGAAGTGGAAATTACAATTCATCTTATATTCGTAATACGATTAAGAACATTGATGATTATGTGACAGACAACAGTCCCATTGTTGACAAGTATCTCATTAAATACGATTAAAAATTCACTTGTTAATTATCAACTGGATTCTATCACCAACCAATGATAGAACATTTTTCCAAAACTGTTTATAATATCTGATTGTCCTCTTCGACTTCGCTATTTGGATATCTTTGTAAGGAAGCCCGAGCATCTTGAATAATTGCTTGATAACATATTTAATACTTATTATCCGTTTACGCCCATCATTAACCTTATGAAGAACACTATCAATCTCAATGAATACTTTATGAATCTGATCCTTTTGTTTATGAGTTAAATGGGTATTATTTTCAAAACATATACCATTCATCACATTATCAAGATGGTATTTTCGATGATATATTGATTTTTGTCGTATCAAATACATTTTGTCATAGAAGTTAAAGTGCTCCATGACAAAATCATAACCATGAACTAAACCACAATTCATACAGGTATTCATACCATTTACAGTTTCCATATCCTGTTCACTACAACATGACTCAACCACTTTACAAACTTCTACTAATTGTTGATCACAAAAAGGACAATTACACTCTCCCATATTATTTAATTCATTATGAATATTAGTGTTGCAATTCATCTTATATTATAATATGATATTATAATTTAATACTCTTCAAATTTAATTTTACAAATCTCAGCTTTTGTGTTATTGGAAAAAATCCTTTACTTTTCATGGTCATCTCATAAGTTCCACAATCCTGAATATGTTTGAATAAACATTTCTTCATCAAACAAAACTTACCACCACACCAACACTTTACATAATATGTTTTGCATTTCTCTTTACAAATATCACATTTTTTTGTTTTAAACAGATTCATTATATATATTATATATATAAAATAATTTATATGTTATATATTAGTCCCAATAATGATTCAAGGTTTTGGTTCCACATTTGATTCCTATATTTTCATTCCTAAATTTGGTTCAACATTTGATGATAAGGTTTGGATTATATTTTTTGTTTTAGATTTGGTTTCAGCATTTGGTTTTTAATATTTGGTTTTTCCAGCAGTTGATTAATTGTTGGAGAAATAGTTGAGA
>JAEMPF020006058.1:3066-13942 GCA_022496165.2 Catalaphyllia jardinei | reverse complement strand
TGCCCTCACACGGACGCACAGCGACAGATCACAGGCACGTGGTGTACTCCGGAGCTTCAAATGGCTGTGAAGCAAGGGTACAAAATAATTCACATTCATGAAGTTTGGAATTTTCCAGAAGAGCAGCAAAAAAGGGTCTATTTGCTAATTACGTCAATACTTGGCTCAAAATAAAAGAAGAAGCCAGCGGTTGGCCAGAGCATGTCGGGAACGATCCAACGAGACAACAAGAACATGTCGCCAAGTACCTGGAAAAAGAAAAAATCCAGCTTGACCCTGCTAAGATCGAAAAAAATCCTGCCTTACGTACCCTAGCCAAGATGATGTTTAATTCTATGTGGGGAAAATTCGGGCAGAAACCCAACAAGACCCAAGTCAAAGAATTTGACGATCCGATTCTATTTCACCAATTTCCTGACAGTGACAAATATAATATCCGTTACGTGTCTGTCCTCACCGAGCAGCGTGTGGAAATTCACTATAAACAGCAGCTTCAAGACGACCCTGTCTCACCTAACCTGAACATTTTCATTGCTTGCTTCACGACCTGTCACGCCCGTCTCAAGCTCTATGAACAACTCAGTAAGCTCAAAGAACGTGTCCTCTACTTTGACACTGACAGTGTGATCTTCAAAACTTCGGGAGAAAAGAAACCAGAGCTTGGCGAGTACCTGGGCGATTTCAAGAATGAACTGAATGAAGGCGACACGATTGTCGAATTTGCTTCAGGGGGTCCCAAGAATTACGGCTATCAGACCCGGCAAGGCAAACAAGAATGTAAAGTACGTGGTATCTCACTCAACAGCGAAGGCAGCAAACAGCTTAACTTCCCCATCCTCAAACAAAACGTACTTGACGAAATCCAAAGACCGCTGGCCGAAGCTCGTCAAACCGCTGTACGTAAACCCTATCACATCAATCGTCAAGCTAAGGATTACATCATTCAGACAGAAGAGCAGACAAAGAACTATCAACTCGTTTATTCAAAACGAGTCATTGCTTTATGACCTACCCATATGGATATAAAGCCGCCTTTGATGACCAGGATATGGATAATATTGACACTTTATTAGCTTTGTAAATTCCAAAATAAAGTTTGTTTACTACGACGCATGCGTGTTTTATTGAGTCCCACATGGGTAAGCAAACATGTCATGATCCTAATATAAGACTCATTTGCCGTAATACACTAGTAATTAGGGTTACCGCCTTCTTAGGGCGCCATGATGGATATGTAAATTAGGGGCTAGGCCTGGGGCGTAAGGGCGGCTGGGAAGGGTGACGTCATTAGGAGTCTGAGGGCACTGGGAACTAAGGGGCCGCCATCTTGGGTTCATAGGCTCCGCCAACTTGGATACGGATGACTACACCGGCCGCCATCTTGGTTTATTTGCATACGAATTAAAGCTCAAACAGCCAATCACAGCGCGAGTTGAGTGGTATTCTAACGCATAAGACTACTTTCAGAGTCATTAAATCATACCTTAGAAGGAAAAAGGTATTAATCGAAATTAAGCCGCTGATTTTTACTGTCACGCTTGTTGAGACTTTAACCGGAAGTGGTCAGGTTGGTCATCTTCTTGTAAGTTTTTTCTTGGTAAAAAAGCCTCAACCTCAAGTATTTTTTTCTTGATATTGCTAAGCTAAGGGCTCAACTTTGCGGGGATATTAAGACTTCACGATATAAAACATGGGCATGGAAAATATAAGGTCTGAAAAACAGGCCATTTCCGGATGCTTCTCATATGCTTCAAATAGGTCGAAGTTGACATAACAGCCACTGGCTAACGAAAAATTCCCATGAGCTGATTTGTTTACCCATAAAAGGCTAAGAATAGGGCATTACAAAGATAGTTTTCTTTTCGTCACATTGCTAAAAGAGAGATTGAAAAGTAGCCAAAATTGCACTGAAAATCAGCCTCTGGGGACCCCTAAAGGGCTGATATCTTCCAAATTTGAATTGCCATCTCTGGCTCTAACTTGAAGAGCCCTAAATCGCTGTTGTTCATTATCTGTGTCTGCAGCTCTTTCATTTATTTTAAAATTACTTTTTGAAACATTTGATACATGCAGTATCCTTCAAGTGCCAAGTCACAATTAGGTTTTGTGTGATACAAAACCTGGTCTGTAACTGGAGGTAATTGAGCGATATCTCCCACTAAAATTATCGACATACCACCAAAAGGAATTGTTAAATTACCAGTTGCTTGCTTACAACGCCTGTTAATCCAGGCGAACATTTTCTGACCAACAACTGAAAATTCATCAATTATAAGAACTCGGCTAAAAAAAGTTCATTGAAGCTGAAACTTTGGCATATTACATAAGTTGATATAACAACATTGTGTACCAGTTTTAAGCGGAATCGGCCGACCCTCATTTCCAAGTCTGCCCCGGTCTCTCAGGCAGAAGCTCTTAGATGGTACATCATAAGCATTACACTCCAAAAATGATCCTTAAAACGTGACAAGATATCCTTTGTTTTCACGAAATTGTCATGGGAGCTAATCCTTGACCGGTAATGTTCAATCGAGATCCCCATACTTCCTTTTGTCGTTTTGATCTTGGGCAAGCAAGAAACCCTTCAAATATGCTTCCGTGAATTCTCAACAGTGCAAGTAGGATGCAAGTATCTTGTGAAACTTTCAGGTGGCTTCAGGCACTTTCAAACAGTTTCAAACTCTCAGTGGTTCAACCCGGGCCGCATCGATAGATCAAGCCGATAGTTGTTAGCTTGCGAGAGCGCAATGACTCCTTCCAGTGTACAACATGTACCGAAGATTCAAGCACTTAAATCTTGTCTTTTGAGAGCGTAAAAGCACTTCCACGAGCTCCACTTATAACACAACCCGGGTCTGGGTGTGTTGGTATCTGGGAGGAGAACTTACACGTGAAACGATCACTTGAAAAAACTACTAGAGGCCACGCTCACAAGCAAAATGGCTACGGCACTAGACCACGTGACAGGCGCTCGACTCTCGTGGACAAACAAATAAATAAATCAGATGACGCCATAATGTGGCATTACACTTCGTGTAAGCCACACAAAAATGGCAACCATGTATTGAAAATTGCCGTCATGGAAAATGGTCTCTGACAGAAAATGACTGGAAATTTAAGCTTACACATAATTAATCGCGAGTAATTTGAGTCTTTCTTCGTTTTCACACAATTGCCATGGAAGTTACCATGGAAGTTAATTGAAGAACAGTATATTTTTTAACTGAGTTAGATTAATTTTAAACGACCTATCTGGGTCACGTTGGTTAACCCAGTTTAGTGGTTTCTTATCAGTGCCGTGCGTTGGCTTTTTCGTGGAATGTGTCAATCATCACGGTCTGTGTGCACAAAAAAGTGCATAATTAATCTTCTATTGACCATGGTGAGTGGTAAAAACAGCTCGAAACAGTTGTATTTTCCTTAGAGGTGTCGGCGGCTATACCATACCAGTCAAGTTTGTAAGGAAATTAGCCTGAACCATGACCTGATCAGGAAGCGCTCATTCATCTTAGAGGGAAAAATACTAATAGACCTCCGCAAAGAACATGCCGAGTGAATTCGTGAACAATGTTAAATGAAGTGCAATTTTCCAAGCGTAACAGCTGTGAACGATAGCGTTTCCCATGCAATAATTCACTTTTCAGTATCGATAAAGATGCTCGGAAGCCAGTGTTTCCTTTTGTTATATAAATAACAGAATACGCGAAGTTCTTTGTGACTTGATGTTCATTCGGAGGTGCTCGCTATAAAAGCCCGACTATCAGTTCGAGCGTGGTAGGATTCCTGGTGATTTCCTCGAACCAATACTCTGAGGACTACATCATGTTCGAAAGAACTGCCTTGGAAATTCGGGTATAAAGCGCGCAGGAGAAGGAATAGAAACGAAAACAGAGAAAAAGAATCAAGAAAATAAAAGTTTGTAAATGCTTGTCATTTTGATAGTTTCCCCATGTCGTTACGTCGATTTAGGGTGCGTTTCGTTCAGAAAATCTAAGATTAGATTCTTAAATCCGAAATAATCCGAAAACAGATTTTGCGTTTCTTTACTAAACAGCTTAATTCAAGATCACTCGGATCATGGCGCGTCAAAAGAACCGAAGAATCCACTCTGGGCGAGGATTCTTCGGATCTTTTTACTGTTTTGATGCACCATCATCCGAGTTATCTTGAATTTATCTGTTTAGTAAAGAAACGCAAAATCCGTTTTTTGGATTTCAGAATGTAATCTTGGATTTTCTTTAAGAAACACACCCTAAGTTCATTTACTTCATAACCTGTTTTAGTGCCGCCGCTCATGAAATATAACTCCGTCGTTTCGTAATAACTAACCTAATGCCGAGCTGAGTTATTTGGTAATTTTAACCTTTGGCCCAAAAATAAACCCACTTAACTCCCCTAGCACGGCCGCCACCATCTACTCTTCTACAATTTAATTTCTTAGATTTCAGCTCACAGATTAAATAGACTTCATCGTGTTATGTCCTGACTTTATTTTTTTAGAGAGCCAATATTTCTTAGAAGAAAAAAATTCAGTCTTTACATTTTATCAGCACTTCACTGATTAAGTAAGTTTAAAGTCTTTCAAAAAATCTGAAAAAAGCAAAAGCTGCTGAAAAAAAAGAGACAGAAAAAAAAACACGGGGGTCTAGAAGGGGATCCAGAAAGGGGTCCAGAAGGGGGTCCAGAAGGGGTCCAGAAGGGGGTCCAGAAGGGGGTCTAGAAGGGGGTCCAGAAGGGGTCCAGAAGGGGTCCAGAAGAGGTCCAGAAGGGGTCCAGAAGGGGTCCAATTGGGGGTCCAGATTGGGGGTCCACGTTTTGTACCGACCCAGTCTGTTATTCTGTAATAGCTGAATCATTTAAGCAGATTTATGAAATATTCTTTTTATCGGCGTGGAATTTGACTGAAGTCCAGGTTTGATAAGGAGAACATGTATCATGCACATGCACATGCACTGACAACGACAACCCTTCCCTCTCCCTACCACCATGCTCACCCTACAGATAGTTAAAATATTTCCCGGGAAATGTTTATATTTGAACAATTCATTGATTTCTTTATTAACTCACAGTAAAAGCATTCCCTTAAAATATGAGGTGTAAAAGACAACACCTTTACAGTGTCTGTTAAATTTAAGGACGTGTTCAAATGAAATAAATGTTGTGATCAACACATGATTTATTTAAATTGCCATGTTTATTGATAACATACTGTTATCTTAATTCAGTTGTCTTTTTGTTAGGTTCAAGAGGCTTTCAATACTCAAAGAAATAATAAAATTTAATAAACAGTAGTTTACATTTTTTCTAAATCTCATTTGTCTTCTTTGAATTTTTGATGGCGTTTAAAATTACAACTTGTAAGCAGTGAGACTACCACAGCTTCTAGATCTAGCAAGGTCAAATTTAAGCACGGCTCCAAATTAAAAGATGCATATACAGGGCCTTCAGAAATGTTACAGGTAATTAGCAGTGCATGCATTAACAACAATGTCAGGCATTACACTGAATTGTTTGAGAAGTCAAACAAAATAAAGGAAGGAAAGACTCACTCTAAACCAGCCACAAAAAGTTTGGAAAACCTTTGTAATTAGCATTTTGTGAAGAAAGGGGAGAGAAATTTTTTTTGGAGAAAAGTCTCAGTGTCCAAACTTTCTGTGTATCTTTTTGCAAGCTTTAGACGACATTACGAAAACAAAACTCTGAGATGATTTTACTTTTAATAATTGTACTTTGAGGAATATTAACTCACTGACTAATGGGGAGACATTTAATGCATCACAAGCAGACTGCTCTTCTTGGTTCTACTGATATATACACAGGCTAGCCATGTCTTGAAGCCTTAGCTTTAACACTATTCCAAAACATCTTCTAGTGTAGAGTGACCAATTTCACAAGTATTTTATCTTTACCCACGGAATTTAAAAAATGTCGAGTTTTGCTCCAATAAAAGTAAGTAACATTAGTATCTGAGAGCGACAAAACAGTAGTCAGACTATTGATGGATTATTATCTTGAGATAAAAGCAAACAGTGACACATTTAAAATATAATCACTGATTTATTCAGGAAATGAAAGCCAGTGTTCGTCCGAAGGGAAAACTACAACGATCGAAGACCACAAAACGTTGGTTTTGTACTCTTTGTGGATTTTAAGAAACACTGCATCACCAATAGTGTAAATAATTTAGGTTCCTTATAGTAGATTTTAATTGTTGTCATATTTTTATTGTTGTATTTATTTACATTTGAGTTTTTGAAAGTGAAGAGGGATCATCGCAGTAAATTTTCCAATTTAAGCAACTGAAAAGAAGAAGCCTGAAAAAGATCAGGGCTTCAACGGGATTCAAATCCGTGACCTCCGCGATACCGGTGCGATGCTCTACCAGCTGACTTATGAAGCCACACATTGGGAGCGAGGTCAATTTATTGATGATCACTCTTCACTTTCATCTACAACCGCAGTACAAATATGAATTATTTCATATATTTTTTTTAAAAAAATTTATTTTACAACAAATTAAAAAATAATATTAATACAAAAAAAGATAGTTGTTACAACTGATTCTTAACAATAGATAATATATGTTACAAACAATATATACAGATTAATACAAGTGTTTGTGGCTGGGGGAAGGGCAACATAATCACGTCAAGTTATGTTTCTATTTCAAGCTGGATTAAAAATTTGGATGTCAATTCAGAAGAGTCTTGTTTCTTTCGCATTGTTTTGCAAGCGTACTGCTTTGCATATAACAGAAGAAGACACAAATCCTTTGTCTGTTTATCGGAAAGATTGGCGATTGATGTTGGTAAATTTAGAAAGTATTGTAGCGAGGTGAGGCTGACATTAATTTTGTGTACGCTATTGAACCATTGAAGAGACTCGTCACTCAATTTCGAGAAGGATTGACATTCAAAGAATGTATGTTCAATAGAGTCATTTTCGCCGCACATAACACATTTGTCACAATCAGTTATCCCAAATGGTTTAAGTTCTTTATTAGTGACTAGTATTCTGTGCTACAGCTTGATATAAAATTGTCTTAACTTATTATCCCGAGTAATTTTGTAATTATTTTGGATGCAGTTCACCCAGTTA
Organism: Catalaphyllia jardinei; assembly: GCA_022496165.2. Lineage (NCBI taxonomy): Eukaryota > Metazoa > Cnidaria > Anthozoa > Scleractinia > Caryophylliidae > Catalaphyllia > Catalaphyllia jardinei. The sequence goes on along the minus strand of JAEMPF020006058.1, from coordinate 6,844 downwards.
TCAGCAACTTCAGAGCAATTTTTTTTCGCCATGATTTAATCGCAGTAGGTTCTGTATTGATTTCCTCTACAAAAAGTTTATAAAACTGCTTGCAGGATGTTTTCTTTAAATTGAGAGTGATGTTTTGATAGTTGGAAATCGATGTTTTTTAAAATTGAATTCAGATCCCAAAGGTCCGTATGGGCTGAAGCGCAACTTTTGAGATAAGCGGGAATAGCTGAGGTGATTTGGTAGTATTGTAGAAAGTTGACTTTGATGTTATATTTATCCCTGAATTCTTGTGGAGAAAGATAGTTACCTTGATTGTTCCACAAGTCTTGCACAAAAAGAACATTTTTATCCCTCCAGGCCTTCCAAAAGACCGATTTGTTTTCAATATTAATGTCTCTGTTGTTCCACAAGATGAATTCGCGTTTCAGTGGATCTTCGTAATTGACGCGCAGTTGTTGAAAGTAATCAAGGAGTTCTCGATAAAAGAGGGGGAGTTTTTGGTCTAGTTTCCCGACACTGTAATGACAGTTTAGAAGGAAAAGGAATCCGCCATGTTTATCGAAGTAGTAGTTAGGGATTTCCGTCCAGGTATCATGGGTGTTATTTAAGAGTCTACTAATCCAACTGAGACGTAGTGCTTTTATAACAGTCCTGAAGCAGGGGAAGCTTAGCCCACCTTTAGATAAGGGACGAAACAAAACCTGACGCTTGATCTTATCTCTCTTGTTCTTCCATAGAAAGGCAAATAGTTTACTTTGGGTTTGTTGTATTACTGTTTCTGTACCAGTACTGTTTCTGAGGATATATATATGAATTATTTCATATATATATCACAGTACTGTTTCTGTAAAGCATGGAGGCAGTATAAATTAACTGAGACAAACCTAGAGATTTTGCAAGCATAGTTCTTCCAAAGAGCGTCAGATCCCGCGACCGCCATATATTGAACTTTGTTGCCATTTTCCTTATCTTGATATAAAAATTATTGTTGTTGTTGGCAACTGCATCATGGGAAAGGCAAGTCCCAAGAAATTTAATGGGATCTTTTGGACACTGGAATTTTAAAGGCTCTGTCTTGTTTTTGCTCGAAGCACCAATCCACAAGGCTTTTGTTTTCTTTTTTATTTAATTGCAAACCGGACAATACTCCAAATGAATTAACTATATTCATGGCATTTCTTAGCGACGTGGTATCTTCAAGAATCAGACTTGTATCATCAGCAAACTGCGAGATCTTGGCATTCTGTCCATTTGGGAGTTCGATGCCCCGGCAAAGTTGATTTTGGCGTATTTTGAGAGCTAGCATTTCAACCTCTTACACAAACAATAGAGGACTCAGAGGACACCCTTGACGGACGCCTCGAGAGACTTTGAAATAATTGGTCATGAAACCCGCATTCTTGAATTCCCCGCACCCAAAAAAACTGACAACCAGAAATGCGGTGCGGGATAAGCAGACAATTCTTAGCCCATTTATTGAACTAACCAACTAATCACGTTCGATCCGGCCAAAGTAAATTGAATAAACAAAACCACTTATAATGACTGTCAATCATCCGGAAAGCACAACTAGAATCGTTACGAAGAAATGGATTACAGGATTACAACCAAAATTTAACTGTCCGCTTGTAAAAATCCACAATAAAACTTGTTTACTGTTCAGCGAATATATACTTGCTAATTTACATATCACACTTTCTTCCCATAATCTCACGCCGGCACTTAAAACACACTGCCGACAAATGCACTTGTGCTTGGGAATTCAAGAAACCATTTATCTTTTGTTTCATTACGCTTTGCTACATTCAGGCAAAGATAAATGAACAATTCATCACGCCACTTTCGACATTATTATAGAGAATGGATATCCACTTTCTAATATTTGGACCAAAGTTGTATAATTCAATACACTTGTGGATAAAATTCCATTCAGTGGTGTCGAAAGCCTTACGAAAATCAATGGAAAGTAGGATGCCTGGGAGATTTTTAGCTTCTGTATATTCCATAATATCATTTAAAAGCAGAACATTTTGGCCAATGAATCTACCCTTATGAAGCCTGTTTGATCAGAGTGTATAAGCGAAGATAGTGTTGACTCAATTCTTTGGCCAATTGAGTAGTATACTATGTTGGAAGATAAGCCCCATCACTGCGTTCCCTTGCGTTCCTTGTGCGTTCCCTTTGGATTCCCTCAAGAAAGTGCTTTCCCTTTATTAATATGCATAACGGTCGAGTCCATGACGTCATCTATTGTTATAACTTAGGGAAAAAATGCGTTCCTCCATACTAATAAGTGTCGCTCTAGTACAATACAAACAATAAGGTTGTCTGGGCTTGCCCGCTAATAGTAAACCATGATTGGCTCACGAAAATCTATTGACTGTTCAAAATAAAAGCGCAAATTTTAACGCATCAAAATTTTAAATTTTAACTCGCTGGAAATTTGAAAGCTTTGTTCGATTTTCGAAACGGTTATCGTGAAGATTGCCATAAAAAAAGCGGCATTTTTCACCAACGTTATTGATCTGCAAGCTGCTTTGAACGCTCGGTTAACTGTCCGTGATTGGGAAACATTGACAAGCGCAAATTTTTGAACGCGTAATAATCTCTAGCTTTCTTTGAAAACGTTCTCCGATTTTCGAATCCGGGTTCTTTTAACCCTGTTTCGCTCATGAAAATGTCTATTATGTTTTTATCTGCACTCTCAGCTTCGCTGGCGAGAGAGAATAAAATCTGAGCTAAACTGCTCGAGTTTTCCGCTCCGTTAGTCACGCACTGAACTCCACTTTCAACCCTAGATTTGCATACAAACTCTCCAACGGAGAAACCCATGGGGCTAGCTCTACCATTGAAATGAAAACAATAGAAGTTCGGAGCGCTAATTAATTGTCAACACGCGACAATAAAATTTTTTTAACAACACGGTTCTTGAATATTACTTTTACTAGCGAATACAAAATAATAATACACAGAAATCAACACACTAAAATTACAACTGAACAAAATTGTTTATGAGTAAAGTATCAGGAAATCAATCGTCTTCATCTTCGCTTGGAGGATAATAAGTCTTTTGTAAAGTTTTTGAATCAATGTGTTTTACCGCGTGGCAGTCAGTGTACATATCGGACAGTCAGTGCACATATCGGACAAATCCTATAACCATCATGCCAGAACCATCTAGGGCATTTGACTACTGCTGTTTCGTAAACGTTCTCTCCGTTGTAATAGTAGCAAGGACCTTTTCCTTTGGGAAAAATCTCATATACATTTCCCAAAATTTTATTATTGCGCGTTTTGCTGCCTTTGAGCGGAACAAACTTCACCAAATTTTAATGATGGTTTCCATTTCTCCTAAGCGCTTGACTTACGCTTTTTGGAGTTTTTTCTTTAGTCTTTTCCTCGTTTTTTCACTGATTTTAAGTTTCGTTGGCTGTTCCTATATTCCAAAAGGGAACGTTCCTCTACTGTCGACTGTTCCTCGCTTTTGTGTTCCTATTGACCATACGAGGACCAGATTTTTTGCAAGGTAGGAACAAAACGTTCCATTTTGTGTAAAAGAAGAACATTTAGTTCCGAGTTCCTACCTGTAAATGGAACACATTGTTCCCAAATTGGTCATTAAGGACTGTTTTGTTCCGAGTTCCTATCCGTAAATGGAACACATGGTTCCCAAATTGGTCATTTAGGACTGTTTTGTTCCGAGTTCCTATCTGTAAATGGAACACGTTGGTCCCATATTAGTCATTTAGGACTGTTTTGTTCCGGGTTCATATCCGTAAATGGAAAA